>VDFB02284534.1:0-35599 GCA_007258455.2 Sequoia sempervirens
TAGGAAAACCCCTATTCACTAACAATCAACAAGTTTTTCTTCCCTTGAGTGTGTGTTTACAAATTTATAGGTTGAAGATCAAGTGGAGAAAAAGTTTAGAGCAAAATTGTGAAAGTTGTCAAGTTGCAAGATTGACCTTCATAGTACAAGAACAAAGAATTGAAGCTACAAAATTTATTACAAGTTTTTGGGATTTGACAATCGGGAAATTGAGAGTGCAAACATCAAGAAAAATAACCCAGATCTTAGTTTCAGAAACCATAACAAGGACCGATTCACCACTAAAGGTGAATGAATCCTTTGTACCTAAAAAATATGCTTCTTGCAGCAAGGTACACCATTTTGAGCTCTCAAAACTCCCCTCATAGTTTCTATAATAGTTAGGATTGATTTCTAGTTGTTATTTAGGCATTTTGGCTCTCATAATTGCATGTTTTATGTGGAAAAACTTAGTGGTTCATTATCTTAATTCATTTCACTTTGATGAACCCTAATTTTCACATGAAATAATAGTAATCACTTTTTGGAGCAAGTGATTGGGTCAATGGTGATAAATCACTCAAAATAGTTTGTAATACCCATCACAATCTCATCATCATAGCACTCCAATGAAACACAAGGAAATTTAATCCAAATGGGAACCTACCAAATTCTTCCATTAAATGTTAGAAGCTCAATTTCTACCTTTAGAGAAAGAGCTTCAAATGATCAATGAACCAAGGATCACCAAATAGAGTTTTCATACAATAATCATGCATAGATAAGGTAAAAAGAAAAATCCATGAGATGGAGCTATAATCTCCATAGGGTATGAAGGTCTACAAGTCCTTTTGAGCCCAATGTCTTACCACATAGATATTAGGCCTTCATTAGCAAACTTGCCAGTGAGGGAAATTTGAATCTTAGATGATCTCTCTATAATTGAAGCAAATATATTGATTTGAATGTTATTATTGATTATAACTTATTTAAGTGAGTGATAATGGAAAAAAATATAATAGAAATTTTTACAAACCACATTCACCTATGAACAAAATCCCCCACCAATATCTTCAAATCCTATCTCAACAAAAGATAATCTACTATGTCTTATCATTTTTAAACTAACTTCACGTGTGCTTTAACATAAAGTCCTATCATGTTTACTATGTTAGTTCCATGAATTTGGATTTTTTTTGCTTTTATATTGAATAAAATTGATTTTCATTAAAAAGAATAGTATTCCACAAAGGAGTTGTACATCAAAAGTGTAATGAACAATAACAATGTAGCAATTAACCCCAAATGCATAGAAACAATAGCAATACAATGGTCAGCCCCAAAGGCATAGAAAACTCTTTTTTCTTTGGTAGGACATGATAATGTGAATGTCCTCCTTATCATCATAGTCCTCTTAGAATCATTAGTGTTTTTCTTGGAAGGCTTACTATCTCTTCACTCTAGTAGTCTTATGCATAGTATTATAGACACAATCATGGCTACTAGTGAATGTGACTAAAACCCCAAATCCAAATGGAATAATAAGCATGAAATGGATTTCCCAATGTTTACAATAACCTTAAAGGTGTTATCTTTATGAGAGAGAGCAACCTAACTTGAGGGATCTAGGATTAATACAAAATTCTTAATGATGCAAGATAGTTGAATGTATCATGGTCATCCAATTTTGTCAATCACATTAATATTTATTGTTCTAGACATCTCAATTATGTGACAATCCATCCAAACTCATGACACATATGTGATGGTATTTATTAATCAATTAAAAATTTAAACATGATATATTTTAATTTTTAATTAATTAGTAAATATGATTGAAAATGACTGTCCTGACATCTAGATACACAATATAGACTATGTGTATATGTGGAATGAAATTTGTGTGAATATTCAAAGTTAACCTCAACCACTATGGTAAGATCCATAATTACTACATACATTACATAGTCAAAATAGGTAGCTTATTTAAAATCATGTACCCAAGAAGAAAATTAGAGGTCATCAACATAATATAAAAATCCAATGACACTAATTATTCTCCTTTGTGAATTTGGAAATCCTATGTTCAATTTATCTTTCTTATGTTTTTTGTACAAGATTGAACTTCAACATTCAAATGTTTACAATTTTTTCAGTAAAGTCATGCAAAGATTTATATTATTTAAATTTTATTCAATTTAGTATTGTTATATCAAAATATTTGTTTACATATTTAAAAATAATATATATTAAGATATAGAAATAAGGAAAAATTTTGGGTTTGTTTCTCATAATTTTATTATAATTTATAAAAATAAGTATATATTTGGAATTTGGTTAGGTTTGCACACATATTCAATGCTTCAATCTATAGACTTTTATTTGAGATGATTTATGGAACAAAAATATACACATTAATTTGTAGAAAGCTTGTAATTAATAATTTACATTAAATAAAATGTAGTATATAATAATTTGTATAATTATAATATATATATTATATATAAAATAAATATAATTAAGTAATAGGGGATGACCCTGCAATGCAACAACAAGTTGCAACCGGTAGCGAAGCTACTGTCAAGGGTTTGAATCCCACCAGTGGTTGGTGGGATGAACAATTGTTGGTTGGAGGACATAAGACGATGTTGGTGCAGAGGGGATCATTGGCCAGTGGATAGAGAACAAAGGAAGGAGAATGATCAGATTTGGCTGCGAGGTCAAAGGTGATAGTAAGATGTGGGGTTTGCGATAGATGAGTGGCAACATCAGGTAGGGAGGAGGCAGTCTCAAAGAGGAGGGTAATGGATTAGTGGATGCCAAAGACAATGAGATTGGCTGGCTATAGGCGGTGGTAGACGGGAGGAATTTCGGTAGAGGAGTACTAAGGAGATGTAGAGAGGAGGAGGTGGGGAGGAGGAGGAAAGGAGAAGTGAGAAGGTTGAGGGAGGATAGGAAGAGGAGGAGAGGAATGACAAGGATGAGGTCCCTCGAATGTGGCCTCACTAGTTCATAGCTTCAGTCAAAAGAAATCAAGTTGTTGCCCCTTAGCAGTGATTCATCGAACAAAAATAATAATAATTAAATAATAGATATAAATAAATATAAAAATATATTATATACAAAATAAGTATAGTTTTATAATATATTTTATATAATCCATGTGTCACATTTGAATATAAATTAATGAAGTAGGTTTTATTGTTTTCTAAAATTTAAGTCCCATGACAAATATTCAGTGTATGAAATAAAAGTATCATATTATGTTAAATGCGTTCCTCTATATGAGAAGGATTGAGCTACCTTGGGCAATCGATTGTTGCTATTTTTTCATAATGATTCAAGATGATGAAACTTATCTAAGTTTTTTATATCTAATATTTATAATTGGTGGAATCACTCACCAATGAGTGGACAACATATCAAATGTTGTAGTTACAAGTGCTTGTAGAAATTTATGCAAAAATATAGTTAGTTGTATAGCTTGTCCAAATTCAATTGTAATTACAAATTTTTACTATTGTTGCTTCCAACACTAGCCAACATGATTCTACATCATGTTCATAAAGAAAAATGATATACAACAAATCCAAACACTTGATCTAAATTTTGAGTGATTTAAGCTTGACATTTGTAGATCCATTAATAAATAAATATTTTTAAGAAAAAACATTACAATAAAGTCAATTTCAAATTTTAAAAATTTATTTCCAAATCTAATTTTATCATAAAAAATTTCAATGCTTATTAATTTTGATTGCATCCATGAAACTCTTGCAATTTTAATAGAATCTAGATTAAAATAAGGAAAATCGTATGTGATTTTTATTTAAATAATCTCTCATTTACTTACAAAATATTTGTATGAAACTTTTATATGTGTTAATCTATCATTAAAAAAAACCCAAGAACAATCCATAAAAAATAAAAATAGAAGATTTGAAAACTACAAGACATATAAAAGTCCATTAAAACATACACTAAGATGAAATAGTAACTCTATATACTACAAAATAGTGTTAAGCAGATTCCAATATCGAATTGAAAATTTACTAAGTTCCATCTTCCACTATAAGAATACTTGAAAAAGTCAATTCCTTTAAAATGGGAAAAATAGAGAGAGAAGTGAGAAAGAGGGAAAAGTAGAGAGAGAATTCAATAGACTAATTTCATACTAGCAATTACATTTTAAGTTTCTTAACTAACATGGTAAACAAGAAAAGTTCTAATGTTAAAATTATAATTTGGATGTTACACAATGGAGGCATGCAATGTTTTGCATGCAACATGCAACAATAGATAGTGGATCAACATTTATATTTGTAAATTGATAAATATTTTAAACAATATATTAGAAGGGCCATTATTCTAAAGCCATTATTCTTATGAATTTAAAATATATATATAGTATAGTCTAGTTAACCACCATCACATCTTGGAATAGGATTATTTGTGAATCCGATTCACAGATTGTAGTTGATATGCTAAATGAGATTAAACTCGTTGTTGTAATCAAATAGATTGTGAATTTGTGCAATTCTTTGGAATTTATTTCCTTTTGTTATATTCGTAGGGAATGGAATAGGGTGGCTGATCTTCTCCCAAATGGCCCTGTAGCATATGGAGAGGTGGATTATAGATTGCTGAGGACTTTTATCCTCACAGCGCTCTTTGTCTCTCAAAAAGATAATCATGAAAGATTTTCATATGTAATTGATTCCTTTGAAGACTTTTGTCAAGATTTGTTGGTAATTTTTGTCCGCTATTTCCTATTACTCATAATGATTCTTTGATTCAACAAATTTTTACTCCCTTTTCTTAAAAAAAAAAAAAACAACAAAACACCATCATACCTTTATATAATTTCCAGGTACAAATGTGTTCCATTTTATGTGGAGAATCTAGCCAGTCGACTGATATGACGTGACATCGTACACCATAAAGCCTCTTCAATGTGAAATTTCTGGCATCTTTCAAAAAATCAAATTGCAAACTGACATGGCTGTCCGCGTCAACAATAAAGAAAGAAAATCAGGCAAAAGTCTCAGGGCAATGTCTAGACAAGGCTATGCAGGAGATAATTTGCACCGGGCATGGATGTATGGGCATGGATGCGGCTGTCTCGTTTCTTTCGCCCACGTGCAACCTCCGTCCTTCCTCGTTTCTTTCGCCCACCGTATTTTACGTGCAACCTCTGTCCTCCGTAAATTCTGCACATTCTGCCATCCGTAAACTATTGGTAACTGCGCCCATTTTTATTCCCTTTACTCCTGCGTTATGTTTTTTTTTTATCCTCTTTAAATTTCATTTTTAACATTATTGTTTTAATATTAAATTTGATTCATTAATAATTGAAGATTTAGTTAATGTTAAATTTTTTTATAATAGTTGTTTTATTTAAATAATTATTTTTTTAATAATGTTTAGATTTTATTTTGTATATAAAAAATAAAGAAAAATTAATATAGAAAGTACATAAATTTTAACCTTTTAAATTATTTTATATAATACATAATTTTTTAATCTTTTAAATTATTTTATTTATTTAAAGAATATTTTTATTTATTTAAAGTTTTTGTTATTTTTGGCTAATTATAGTAATTTTATATTTCTATTTAATAATTTTAATCTAAACTATAATATATAATAAATATAATAATAATAACATTTTAAAGATTTAATTTACATTATATAAAATATTATAAAATAATTTATATTTTATCTTAGTTTTAACATCTACCTAAGAATTAAAACTAAAACAAGTAAATAAAATAAAATAAATAAATAATAGTTCTTTAAAATAAAATAACAATTTTTTTTTTTTAAATAAAATAAAATAATTTAAAAGGTTAAAATTTATGTATTATATATAATAAATAAAATGCTTAAAATATTTATACATTCTATATTAATTTTTCTTTATTTTTTATATACAAAATGAAATTTAAATATTATTAAAAAAAATAATTATTTAAATAAAACAACTATTAAAAAAAATTAACATTAACTAAATCTTCAATTATTAATGAATCAAATTTAATATAAAAACAATAATGTTAAAAATGAAATTTAAAGGGATAAAAAAAACATAAAGGCCCGAGGGAACAATAATGCCCATTGAGATCTGTGGTTGCCGAGATCTGCTAGGCAATGTCTATAGATTTTTCCTTTTTTTAAAAACATATAATTTAGAAAGTGCATTAATTTATTTTTTATTTTTATTATATGTTTTTAAAACTAGGGTATTAAAACTATTATGTATTTTTAGTTAATTTTGTTTTATTTCTTTTTAATTTTTGGAATTGGTGTATTATAGATTTGTTTTTGTTAATAATTTTAATTTTTTTTATTTCTTTTTAATTTTTAAAATTGGTGTATTATAGATCTTTTAAAGATTTATAAGTATTGTTTTTTATTTGATAAACTATTTTTATTTACCCAGAATTATTTACTTTTCATCTACTTAATATCTACTTTATTTTATGTTTTAAAAAAAGTTTTCTTTTGTGTTTAAATCTACATGTGAGAAATTATCTCAAGTTAGTTTTGCACCTCCAAAAGTTAAATATTTATATAAGAATGTTTTATTTCCTTATAAACATAACAAAACAATATCAAATAAAAATGACGAGGATTTAAATTTTAGTGTTTCAAATTTGCATGTGAAATATATGTTCAAAAATATTATTATAGATTGTGACATCAACTAAAAGTACATAATAAAAAATGTTTTAAACATAAAGTAAAGTAGATATTAAGTAGATAAAAAGTAAATAATTATGGGTAAATAAAAATAGTTTATCAAATAAAAAATAATACTTATAAATCTTTAAAAGATCTATAATACATCAATTCCAAAAATTAAAAACAAATAATAAAAATTAAAATTATTAGCAAAAACAAATCTATAATACACCAATTCCAAAAATTAAAAAGAAATAAAAAAATTAAAATTATTAGCAAAAAAAATCTATAATACACCAATTCCAAAAATAAAAAAATCCTAATACACTTTTAAAAGTAATTTAATTTAAATATTAAATAGTAAAACAAAAATAAACTATTTATTATACTTTATTTAATCTAAATGTAGATTAAAACTATTATAGTATTTTAAATTATTTAACACTAGTATTATAGATCTAAATGTAGTATTGCTAACCACTATTAATATAAAGGGAGTTTAATAATATTAATAAAAGGGAATTATACCTTTTAAAAATTTAAATTCCTTTAATTAATGTTAGTTAACTATTTTCTATTATATAAGTTATTATTTCCTATTATTTCCTATAAAATAATAATTCCCTATTATTAACTAAACCTTAATATTAAATATTTTACCCTATAGCTTAAAATATTTTAATATATTATTACCCTATAGGTTTGATATAACTAAACCTTAATCTAATTCAAAAAAATATCTATTATAAAATTTAATATTTTCCTTATAATATAAAATATCAAATTAAAAAATAGTTTAGTAGATAATAAACTAATATAGGGAATATTTTCCTTATAATAACCTTTATTTTACTATAATAAAAATAGGAAATAATTCACCTAAATATTAATATTTTCCTTATAATAACCTTTATTTTACTATAATAAAAATAGGAAATAATTCACCTAAATATTAAATTACTTTTTACTATTATTAAAAGTAGTACATTTAAATAACTAACCTATTTTAATTTTAATTTCAATATTTTTTAGTTAATTTTTTTTATTTCTTTTTAATCTAATATTAAACTAATAATTTTAATTTTATCTATTATAGTACATAACTATAGATTTATAAGTAGTATTTTAATTGAAATTAAATATTAAATTTCCCAAAAAAAATCTACATTTCAACTAAAACAAAAATCTACCTCTTACTAACAGCTAATGGTTTCAAGCTAACTCCCTTCCCACTAACCACTATTATTATGCATTTTACCTTTTTTAAAGTTGATAAATCTAAGGATATTTTTATTTGTAACTATTCTTTTACTGTATTGTTAAAAAACCTTTTAAACAATACAATAAAACAAAATATTTAAACATAAAATAAAGTAGCTATTAAGTAGATAAAAAGTAAATAATTTTGGGTAAATAAAAATAGTTTATCAAATAAAAAATAATACTTATAAATCTTTTAAAAATCTATAATACATCAATTCCAAAAATTAAAAAGAAATTAAAAAATTTAAAATATAGTTAATATCTATAAAGTACATTTTTTAGTTAAATCCTAAAATAAAATTGAAATAATATTTAAGTAATTTTAGACAAAAAAAAACCTTTTAATAAGTACATAATAGACAAAAAAAAATTGGTTAGACTAACTTATAGTTAGTGTATTAATATTAGATATTATTTTTGGTATTAATAAAAATAATTCCTTTTGTGTTTAAAGGATTTAAAGGGTTTTTTAGTTTAATCTTCCTAAAAACCTAATAGATAAACTATTAGGGTATTAGTACATAATAGATATTAAGTAGATAAAAAGTAAATAATTCCTGCCTAAATTCCTTTTATGCCTAAATTTTCCCCTCCACTATGTGTTTGGGTCCTCTAGTTTCATTTCTGCTTCCTTACACAAGTAGATATTAAGTAGATAAAAAGTATAATAATTCTGGGTAAATAAAAAATACTACTTATAAATCTTTAAAAGATCTATAATACACCAATTCCAAGAATTAAAAAGAAATTAAAAAGTTAAAATCTAGTTAATATCTATAAAGTACATTTTTTAGTTAAATCCTAAAATAAAATTGAAATAATATTTAAGTACTTTTAGACAAAAAAAACCTTTTAATAAGTACATAATAGACAAAACTATTAGGGTATTAGTACATAATAGATTTGATTAATAATTTTAGGTACCTATTTAATATTATTGGTTGCTATTATCATGAGGATTTAAACACAAAAATAGTGGTTAGCAAAAAAAAATGTATTAAGATAATTCCCTAATTAACCTCCCTTTATATTAAACCTTTATAAATTATTATTTGATAAAAAAAATTAGCAATTCCAAACCTTTATATTACTATAATAAAAATAGGAAATAATTCACTAACCAATATAAAAATAATATCTAACTCCCTTATCAAAAATATAAATTTTTACTATATCTATTGTAAAAACCTTAATATCTAAAATAATAACATTATTAACTAAAACAATATCCACTATAAAAATATCTAAGAAAAACATATCTATTTTTAATATCATAAATAAGTACTTATAATTGGTGTATTATAGTATTTTAATCTAATTCCAAAAAAATATCTATTATAAAATTTAATATCTAAACTAGATTTAATATCTAAGGGAGTTTTCTTAGTTAGGGTTTAGTATTTAAAAACTATGTTAAATACTATAAGTAAAAGGTAGATTTTCCCTTAATAACTATTAAGTAAAAGGTATAATTCTACTTTATATATTAGTTAAAACCTAATTCCCTTCATTATGTATAATAACTTTAAACATAAAGTAGTATTAAATACTACTTAATATCTAAGGTTTTAACTAATTCCCTTAATAATGTTTTAGTAGAATTTGTTTTGGTAAAATATATATTATTACCCTATAATATCTATAGGGAAAATAGTAAAATAAAGGTTATTATAAGGAAAATATTTCCTATTTTTTTAGTTAGATATTATTTTTATATTAGTTCACTAACCAATATAAAAATAATATCTAACTCCTATTATTTCTCTATAAATTAATAATTCCCTATTATTAACTAAACCTTAATAGTAATATTAAGGGAATTTAATATTAGTTAACTATTGATAAAATAAGGGAAAGTTAATAAGAGAATTATTAAACTAAAAAACAATTCCTTTTATTATTGTTTTAGTTGATTTAAACCAATAATAGTATTATAGTTATAAAAATTAATAGGTTTTAAATAGTGTAAACTTTAAATATTATTGAACATTAATTAAAATACTATTTTTATTATTTACCATTTTATTTGAAATACTACTTTTGTATTGTTTTAAATATTGTTTTTGTTAGTTTTGCACCTCCAAAAGATCCATTTGAAATTTAAAATTTCATAATGGTTTCAAATTCTCCATGTCAAGGTTCCCATTGGCGATCGACTCTCCTTCATTTCCCCTCCTCCAACATGTCCTTTTTGCTCCAAAAAAGAGACTATCAAACATACCTTTTGGTTTTGTAGCCATGCACGTAATATCTGGAACTTTCTTTTCTCTAACTTATTTGTCCTCTTTCCTCAACGATGGTCTTGGAGAACTGCTCTTCTTGGTCTCTCCTCATCTCACAATGTTATTACTCAGACCCTCAAACACATCACTCTTAAACACATCTGGAGATTCCGATGTTTGGCAACTCTCTCTCACACCTTTCAACCCCTGCAAGCCGAATTGATGACTATCTATGCTAACCTTTCTCTATAGATCCCCATTCTTCAATATGCCATCCAGACTAAGGCTGACCTCAAAAAGATATTGGATGATTTTCAAACACAACTCAGCACCTTTGAAGAAAAATTTAAAATACAGGGCACTTAGGTTGGCAACAAAATTCTTCAATTGGGGGTTCCAGATTATATTATGTGATTGGCAGCCTTGTTGATGATAGAGATGTGACATTTTGGAACAATGATCAACTTTGCACTTTGGAGTGACTCTGCCCTACTTTTGGAGGAAGAGGATGTTTTCTCTGGACTTCTTTGCTTTGCTTTTACTTGGTATTGTTGGTTATCTTGCTATTCATACTTGACATTGTTGTTGTATGTTTTGACATTATTGTTTGCTTGTTATTACATTTTCTTATTCAATACAAAAAAAACACTATTATTATGCATTTTACCCTCTTTTTTTACCTTAAATATTTATACAAGAATGTTTTATTTCCTTATAAACATAACAAAACAATATCAAATAAAAATGATGAGGATTTAAATTTTAGTGTTTCAAATTTGCATATGAAATACATGTTCAAAAATATTATTATCTATATTTTTTAGTGTACTAGATATTATACTAAATGGTTTTTTAGTTTAAAACCTAGAATATAAAAATCTATGCCTAAAAGGTAGATTTAAATGGTTGTCCATAATCAACTTGGAATAAATTAACTAGTGTAATATCTAGTTTTTAGATTTTAATACACTAACTATTGGTATTAAAATTTCTATCTACTGGGCAAAAATGCATGTTAAGGAATTATTAAATTTATGCAATTTTCTATAGATCTACTTAATATCTACCTAATATCTAGATATTACAATTTTAATAAGTTTAAAAATATTATTTTTGGAATTAATGTTTTAGTTTTTAGATTTTATTAAAAACTAGATATTTATGTTTAAAATCTATTAAAAATATTTATTTGCAATCTATGAAATTAATGTCCATTGAGATCTCTTTTTAACATAATAATTTTATTTTATTAAAATTAAATAAAATGTTGATTACAGTATAAATTTATTCCAAGTTGATTATGGACAACCATTTAAATCTACGTGGTGGTTGGGATACATTTGGCACGTCCCACATTAATATCCTACTTGCAATTTTCTCCCAACGGACTTGGATGCTATGGATAGCAGACTGGTGGGTACAGGCTAATAACAAAACAATTAGCCACAGGTCTGTCAATTGTGGCCTCCATAGCATTTTACTGTGTTTAATAATTCTAAGCATTTTGAATAATTTTTAAAAAAATGTTTTAATTTTATTTTAATTTTTTGTATTTATAGGTTTTATTAGTAGTTCACATACATGAGACTACCAATTTCTATAGACTTAACTAGTGATTAATTGTTTTGCTTGCAGCCAATCAAATTCTATTAATTTCTTTCCTATACATTATAATTTAATTTTAATACATTATATTTTAATTTTTTTATAATTAAATGCACAATTTTTAACTTTTCAAATTCCAAAAATTATTTTTCTTCAATTTTATTGGCTCAAAACTTTTGAGCGATAAGGGCGATTTTCCCGGCTCCATTATCAGAGTTGCGATTATAGTGGGAGATGGAAAGGGTAAGAGAAAATGACAATTACTTTTAACTTAACTATTCTATTTATGTTTGCAATCTAAATTTAACTAACTCTAAATACTGATAAATTCCCCTATACTTTTACTTTTAACTTAATTATTTATTTAATGGCAATTACTTTTAACTTAACTATTCTATTTACATTTGCAATCTAAATTTAACTAACTCTAAATGCTAATATACTCTGCTATACTTTTACTTTCAACTTAACTATCCTATTTACGTTTGCAATCTAAATTTAACCAACTCTAAATGCTAATAAATTCCCCTATACTAATTTCTTAAATATTCTATGTAATTTAAATTATATAGGTTAATTATTCAAATTATTTTTGCAATACAAACCTTGCTAGTTCTAGATATTAATAAATTCAACTATGCTAAAACTAGAAACAAGTACTTTGCACTTTTAATTTTATTTCAAATGCTCTCTTTGGAGTTTGATAGTTGAAATGTAAAAAGGACAGTATTAATACATAAATTTGCATAATGTATTAATACATAAATTTGCAAAATGTATTAGCAAGTTTTCATATAGATAAAATTTATGATATACCTTAAGTATTTTAGTTAAGTTGATTTCCATATAATTGCAAGGATGTGAAATAATAATGCTAATTTTTTTTATAAGGTGAGTGTTATAATTAATATTACATAAATATAATCAAAATAATCTAATTTGAAAATATTAATAATTAAGAATAAGGTTTAGAATTAAGTTTATTATAATTATAAGTATATAGATTAATTTACAATTATAATAATATTATTTTTTAATTAAATTATGATTAGGGTTATTGTTCACTAAAATACAATTAAATATTTTAGTAATTTAGAATTAGAATTAAAATTATATAATTATTTAACTTTAGGATTATAATATATAAATATAATTCTAATTTATTAATTATTATTTTAAAATTTAAAATAATTATAAAAATAACTATAGATGTTTTAATCAATTATATTATAACCATATCTTATTTAATAATTATTTTAAATGTTTAATTAAATAATTAGTCATGAGAATTTTTATAATCAAATAATTAATTACAACATTAGTTTTATAAATTAATTAAATTATAATTCTAGAGCCCTAATTATTATTAATAATTATAATTCTAAAATCATTATAATTATGATTAGGTTTAGAAATAGGGTTAACTAGTTTAATGGTTAGAATTATAGATATGATTAGAGTTAGGGTTAGGATTATTGTTAGAATTAGGATTAAAAATAGGGTTAAGATAGAATTAGAATTAGATTTCAAATTAATGTTAGAATAAGGGTAATGAAAAGGTAAATAATGTTCCCCTTAATCACACTTCAAAATTTATCTTTATGTTAGGGTTAAAATTAGAGTTTGGTTTAGAATTAAAATTAGGATTAGAATTAAGGTTATAATTATGGTTAAGATTAGACTTAGGCTAAGGCTTACAATTAGGAAGGGTTAGGGTTAGAATTAGGGTTTCAATTATGTTTACAATAGAATTAGGGTTAGGGTTAGAATTAGAATGAGAACTATGACTAGGGTTAAACAATAAAAGTTATAATTAGGATTAGAATTAAAATTATGATTACAATTACAGTTAGGGTCAGGGTTAAAAGTGAGGGTTATAATTTACTTAAGTTATTCTAATTCATACAAACCAATACAATAATAGTCACTATTAATGCACAATGATAACTTAAATGTGAAATTTCTCACTTAGTTCACTTAAACATCTATCTTCATCAACTATGTCCTAGCAATAGTAGTTACTATCAATGCACACCAATAATTTACATAATAAATTACTTATTTAATTCACCTAAATAATAATTTACATAATAAATTACTTATTTAATTCACCTAAATATTTATTCTGATCAATTATGTCCTACTCTTCCCTTTATTTATCTGTATTGTCAAACAAAACTGCTTTGAGAATATAACTATCAATTGTTATTTTTCCAATCTAATCAAACCATCACTAATCTCAATTTTCCTACAAATCAAAGAGAAAAACCATCTTGCTAGCATTTGGCAAGAACTTGGCATCAATATCTAAGATTCACAGCAAATAAAAATAGGACTATTCTTGCACATTTTGGAAGGAATTTTGCATCAATATCTAAGATTTAAATAAAAAAACAACAAATAAAAATAGGACTATTCTTGCACATTTTGGCAAGAACTTCAATCCTCATATTTCAAATATTTCTTGTGGTTGGGATGACCAAAAGGGCATAAATTCTTGTTTTAATGGTTTTCCAATTCAATATTTCGTTACCTATTCTTTGGCATCAAGGCCACCATAGACTTTCCAAGAGTACATTGCATGTTGCGGCATGAACTTGAAGTTCCAATGGCCTCCAATAAGATTCTCATGTGCTTGTTGAAGTACATTCCCAATCTCTTACCACACCACACACTTTAATACTTGGTTGGGCCCCAGCTTGAACAACAATCCATTGACCAGCTAGAATGCCTTGCTTTCCCATGCTAACCTTTAGTGGTTTCTTGCTTGTAATTCATGTATATTCTGAGGTTTGATTAATACTTGAAAGAAAATATCAATCAACATTAATTAGAAAGAGGCAGCGATAAATATTGATAGAGGGAATACATTCGTATTTGTGCTCATCAAAAATTTGTTGAGTTTTCCTTGCAAAAACTTGGGATGAAAAAAATTTCACAAGTAGTTAAATTGTGTTACAATAATGTCCAATGAGACGGTAGAAGATTTGGGTTTGAAAAGGATAATGTACCCAAATCCTTATAATTTATCTCAACTTCAAAATGGTCAACAAATATTGATAAATGAACAATGCTTAGTTGATTTTTAGATTGCTTGGTATAAGGACAAAATTTATTTGGAAAAATACATATCTATAAATTTATAAGTATAGATGTTTAGTCTATAAATAAATACACATTGATTAAGGGTGAACTACATTATCTCTTCTTAAAAAAGTTTTTGGCATGTTAGAATATGGGCCATATTCTATTGAATAGCTCTAAAATTTGAAACATAGTAGACTATCTTTATTTAAGTATTAATTTAAAGTTTTAAACCATGTTTCCAAAAAAAATTATGTAGACTAGATAGCTACTCAAAACAAAAAGAATTTTCTATGTAGATTTTACTCATGAAGTAGATATTCTTGTTGCTGTAGCAGGTGTACCAAATTTGGTTTGTGGTCATTAGCTAAAACCTAGTGTAGTACTAGTTGATCTTGGCTTAAATGTAGTAGAGGTATGACACCTTCTAACTTCCTTTTTCAAAAGAAGTTTGTAAGTAAAATATGGTTAATATATAGCAAATTAAAACTATTGCTTCCACTTTTGCATGACCCTAGTGCTAAAAGAGAATACCAAAATTAGTCAATCATGTTTCCTATGAAGAGGCTTCAAGACTAGCTTCAACAATTAATCGTCTACCATGTGGTCTTGGTCCAATAACTATTGCAATGCTTTTTTCCACTACTCTACAATCATCAAAATGGGCATATGGGTTCAATTGATATTTTTGATGTTTGATTTAGGCCTTTCGAAATAGACTTCACATTATAAGTTTTATTAGGCTTATAAACGAGTTATCTAAATTATTGAATGGAATAAAAAGATCATTTTCTATCATAAGGCATTTTTTGGAGACATTAGGAACCTATAAGAGGACTTGGAACTATATGCTTTCATTTTCATTTGTGCAGATGTAACATTTAAGCAAGTTGGTTATACATGACTCTACGTACAATGAAAGTTCTAAAGATCTTTGCTTTTTGAAAGAGGATGTTTTATCATATATGTTAAATGGTTAAGGAAATCTTTGAACTCATAAATATTTACATAATGCTGGCAACATGTAAATTGTGCTTTCCTCATGCTTAAAAGCACAACCAGAGCATGAGAATTTTGAAGTGAGCAAAATTCTTTTGTTATAAGAGTCATTTTCTAATGGAAGACAAAGTTAACTCTATCAATGATCAAATTCCTAAATTTAGGCGATTGACCAATTGTTCCTAAAACACAGTAAACTCAACAAATAAAACAAAACTATTCTAAATTTTTTGTGAAACTTACATTTGCTCTGCTTGACTCTTGTTATAGATAGACAATTCCTTCTGACTAAAATAGGAGTGATTTATTTGAAAATAAAATTCCCCACCTTCAATATTCTTACAGAACAATATCCAGACCTACAGAACCTTGGAATCCTCTCAGCCATATATAAAAGAAACGGTAGAGCAACATACATTAAGAACACAGCAAAAATTGGTACAGAAGCAAGTAAGAATAAACTACAAAACTGTTGAAAAAATACAGCAGAAATTGGTCTCTTGAGTTGAAAGACAGTAGAAGACTTACAGATTTAGAAGACTTATAGATTTTGCAGCCCATTTGTGCACAAGATAGACCATGGCCCCATGGAAGAGAGACCTTGAAACTTGGTCCACAGTCTGTTTATTGTCACAACTAATCCACACATCTCCAGTGTATTATTTCTCCAGTATTTTGCAAATTCTACCATAGTATTGCTTTATGTTTCTTTGATGAAATGAACATAATTTTGGTCCATTTTTATTGAACATGCCAAATTGAAGGAATGTGCAACTATTCTCTTCCATTCTCTTTTGTATCATTTTTGAACAATAGTTGTTCTTGAGGAATTTGATGGATTCCTTCTACCCATTAAATTAAATAATTTCAAATTTTGCTTTTTGCAGATTGCATGCTGGCCACTTTTCCAATATTAATTAGTCACTTAAAAATTGCAAGAGGCTATTCTGATTCCGGAATATCTGAATCAGATAATCATTCAGGCATCAGAGGTGTGGTACATTCATTGTCTGCATTGCTTGAGGTAATATTGGTTGTTTTGTACTTTTCCTTGAATTCAAATTCAGTCTTGATATGCATACATCTTTGCTTGGGGCAGAAGTCAAAAAAGGAATTCATGAATTTAACTAGCTATATTTTTTATGATAAGGTTGTTTCTTTAGAATTTTTGGCATTCAAATCTTATGTTGTTTTGCAAATTCATAACACTTATAATAGAGGAACTTTGTTTTTCTTAATCTTAGGCCATAGATTCACTTAATACATATGCTCTAAACTTCTTGAGTCTTCATTATCTGTTCTTGAGTCTTCATTATCTGTTTAGTAGACTTTTTTTCAGGTAGTGTCTGGTTTTTCAAGGATGAACCTAAATGATGAGGATATAATTTCAAAGGCATGAATACCAACCTTTTTTCCTATATCATCTGAGCAATGATTGTAATCACATCCTCATATACACACATTAATAAATATTGAAACATTTGAAACAAATGTTTGTCATCGGCTGACATAAATTATCTGGTAGAGTTTAATTTATTATTTCCTCAAAATTTATGATGGTTTTAAGTTGTTGGCTGTGTTCGAGTGTTTTCAGTAGCAAGATACATATAGTTATATAACTCTTATGTTATTTGCTTAAATTCTTGCACAATGTAAGGAAACAGATACACTTTCCTTGATTTAATGATACCTTTCTGTTTATTACTAAAAAATACAAATATGGAGCTGATTTTCAATTACAACCAACAAAAAACAATATGTAGAGTTCTATTAGTCTTCTGATGTTTTGTATTAATGTTAGACTGGTATATTTCCCTTTAATGTTATGAAAACATGCTTTTGCTTCCTTGATTTAAGATTCAGTGGCAATGTGAACATTTAAGAGATTTCCTACTTTATTTCTATACCTTGGAACATTGCAATAGAAATTGAAAATACAATACAAAACCAAATGAGACCAGAACTATTCTTACACAATAGAAATTGAAAATACAATACAAAACCAAACCAGACCAGAACTCTTCTTACACACTTTGGTAGGAACTTCGCACACCTTAATCTAGTGAATAAACATTGGTCAATTTTGGTCATGTCCCTTTGTATTCGATTAGCATTTCTGCTTAACGAATAATTTTCCAATATGACTTCCATTGTCGCTTATTGTCTTGAGTATATTTGGTCTACAGATTTTGTACTCCCCCTAGAGCAAAGGGTTCCATACACGGCAAGCTGATGCTAAACTTGTCTTATTAATTGTTCCCATTGTTGCTATATGATGGACAAGATGAAAACCAAATTGGTCTTGACAAAATCATTAGAGAATGTCATAGATGCAGAGAACTATACACCCATTGGCAGTGACCTATTAGACCTATCAATTGACACAGTATTGGCATACAATAACATGTTCAGGTTAAAACCATTTGCCTACAACATAGGTGACTGTCTTTTTGATTCGTTCCAGTTGTTGTTACATATGCAATACACTTCTTTGCAACTACAGAATGGAATTATTGACTACTTTATCAATTGCCTAAAAAACAAAGATCGTGATGCTTTATTATCTTACGACCTTGAACTAGATCCGCATACATTGTCTAGATTACATGGAGTGCATGGAGTCAATGATGTTGATACATATTTATGACATATGCGGTTGTCAGCAATTCAAAAACCAAACTGTAATGAATATGGCCTTTGGGGGGATGTCTTCTGTATTAAGTGGCTAGCAAAATGGTTGAATATTGGAATATGTATCTGGTCTTCAACAGCAAAAACAAAGTACTTGCATTTCAATGAGGGGTCACAAAATAATACATATTCTATCTTGTTCCATGATGAAAACCCTGAGCAAGGACATTTTGAACCACTTATTAACAAAAAAAGAACTCTGCTCCAGGCACAAACTCACCAAGGTCAAATGTCAACCACACTTTCAGAATCGGCTAAGAGTTTTGCAAAAGATAGTTTAGTGCATACATTGTCTAACTTGTGCACAAATGCACTATCAATATCAGATTGTGGAGACAGTCTTTTTAATACAGTTGCTACTTTGACAAACAATGAATATGATAGTCAATGTCTTAGACAATACATGGCCCAGTCCTTTTGCAATGCAATACTCCGTGGAGACAAAGTCGCACTGAATTGTATCAATACATGTATCAAATCTCACTTGACCGTTGGTGGTTTCCCGAGTTGGGAAGCATTTATTGCAAAGGTTGGACAGCCATATGAACAAAGTAGAATTGAAGGAGCGGATTTTTGTTTTGAATGGCTATCCTACATTTTGCAAGTAGAGATTAAGATTTGGTCAACAACCAATACCGTGTGTATAAAAGAGTTTTGCAAATGTGTCAGGCCCACCAAAGTATACAATATCATGTGTCACCAAGTCAATGACATGCATACACACTATACTCCATATGGAGTGGACATTGTTGCGGCAACTGGCGTTAATGTTGGGCAACCAAAAACAACACTAGTTACAACAACACAAAAGATCAGTATCCACAGACTGAAACAAACCATTCGAAAAAATCTACATGTACAGATTAACACCTCCACAAGGTTATCAAATACCTCTAAAAAAATGTGCCATGATCTCAAACCTACTGGTAATAGCCAGCGTGCACAATTTGACATTGTTGCACAATCGAAAAATTTCTTTAATCAAATCTCCCATGACTCACTTCGCAAAGTAAAGCGACAAATGCGTGAAATAGCTAAAATTCAATCCGTACAAAATTCAACAAAGAGACAAAAGACAGCAGTAGAATCTTATATGGAAAAAATTCAAGACACGCCAAAACATGTGTGTGCAATTTGCCAATGGCTCCATTTCAAGAAAAACATAAAAAAACTAACACAGAAAACAAAAGACACATACAAATTACTACTATCAAAGAAAAAACACTTTCTTGGAAACAAGATATGCAAGTTTTGTTCTCAACATTTGCAACAAAACATAAAACCACCGTATGGAACCCCAGAACATATCAGAAGAAACAATCCATTAGAACACACAGCTATGCTTTCAGAACTTGAGGAAAGGCTAGTGGCACTTCGAATTGCATTTGCACAGATATGGCAGCTGGGACACAAGAGGGATCAAATTGGATTATCTAGAACCATTATCAATGTGCCAATCGACATTAACATCATGCAAACAGTATTGCCGCGATCATTGAATGAAACATGGAAAGTTGTTGTTGCATTAAAGAGACGTTTGCAATACACAAATGCATATCAAAAGGGAAGAGTGCGACCAAATACTATTATGAATGCTCTGAATGAATTGTGCAAAACGACACTATACAAAATGCATAGTGTAAAATTGAACAAGAAGTGGCATGAGCATTTCTACCCTTTACAAGAATAGGTCCTTGATGATGTCGAGTCTTCATCAACTGACGACGACAATGAAATTAACAATGCACCAGAGATTGAAACAGACAGTTTGATACATGGGTTTACTGAGTCAAGAACTATACATTCTCTCCAAGACAAAGTAATAGAGATTGCACCAGCAGAAGGAAAACAACCCCTAGGAATGTTCCAAGATAAATATGCAGAGGAGATGAACTTCCCCACACTTTTTTTTGGGGAGCCACGTGATGAAGCAAGGGAAAAAAGACTCTCATATCAAAAAATTTCCCAATGGGAATTACAAAATTCAAATCGATCATTTGCCTATCATACAACTAATTTATTTTTCAAAACTGTCAAAATACTAATTGGCTAGGTCTTCTCCACCATATGGATACGAATTCGCAAGGGGAAACTTCGAGGCAGAACTCTACTAGCAAAAGATGTCAAGTACAAACCAAATCTTGAAAAGTTATTGTGATCAGATATTAAATATACAGATTTCAAAAAAATAAGAAATTCACCAAACTATTTGCAATATCTTAAGAAGAATGTTTTTGCAATGATACGACAATTAGGACCACCGACCTTTTTGACATTCACTAGTGCAGAGCAAAATTGGACACCATTAACAAAAACATTGGAAGAGTTGTACATATCACATTACACAAGGTCGAGCCAAACACAATCTAATTCACCTCCTAACATTGACATTTTCTCTCTAATAAAAAAGGATCCAGTCACTTGTACACGCTATTACAAACATAGAATTAATGCAATGAAAAGATTGCTATGTTCAGATGAAACCTTCTTTGGAAAGGTACTGGACTACTTCTCAGTTATAGAATTCCAAAACCGAGGTAATGAACATGATCATTTTATGCTATGGGTTAAAGATGCACCAGTCTATGGAAAACATAACAATGCCACCATTCAACAGTTTGTAGAAAAATATATAACTTGTAATATAGAAAGTTTAGATAGTCAAATAGCCAAATTACATACACATCATCACACTAGACAATGCAGAATCATAAAATGGAAAAAGTGTCGCTTTGGTTTCCCACAACCACCTATGAAAGCAACAACAATACTTGAACCATGTATTGATAGAGAGCAATGCAATATGCATATTGCTAAGAAACTATATTCGACTTTGGAGACTTCAAGTTATGATTCTTCTATATCGTTTGAAGATTTCTTGGACAACATAAACATGACTGAAGATGAATACATACAAGCAATATGATCTACATTGGTTAGGCCAACATTGTTCTTAAAAAGAAGACCAGCTCACATATGGAATAATTCATTTGCAACCCACATTCCGCATTTGTGGCAAGCAAATATAGATGCACAATTTGTTCTCAATGCATATGCTGCAGCAACATACTGTAGCTCCTACATGACAAAATGTAATAACTCAATGACAAAAGTGTTCAATAAGATACGCACAGACCATAGGCAGCATAACATCGATGCCATTAATATGTTAACAAAACTTGGCAACGCCTTACTCAATTTACAGCAGATGTCTACTCAACAAGCTGTACACATTGTGCTTTCTCTTCCACTTAACTATAGTTCATGAAAATGTAAATTCATAGACACTTCTGCTCTTGAAAATTGCACATTTATTTTAAAATCTTCCAAATTTATGAGCAATGAGCCTGATGAGTCACAAAATATTGCTTGCAAAACCTTAATTGACCATTACATTGCACGTCCTCAAGCATTGACCAACATTTGTTTGGAAAAATTTGTTGTAGAATACACAATAGGAAAAGGGAAACTAACATGGCAAACCAAACCACAGATTATTATATTTATCAAGTACAATAGGCATGTTGACATCAAAAACTACTGTAGGGAGAAACTTTTGCTATATGTTCCTTTCTCGGTTAACGAAAACACATTGAAACAAGACTTCGCAACATGGCAACATGCTTTTGCTAACAATCAAAAGATAATACAACTTAATGAAGCAAAGTATACGTACAATGTAAATGAATTGTGGGGTGACATTGACGATGCTATTATTGAAGACAACATTGATGATGATAGCTATAACAATCAACACAAAACACACAAACAAAATTGCAGAGACTGTGAAGAGTACAACTTAAAAGCAGATTTAGACACACTACGACATAATGTGTACACAAAGAAAATAGTAAGACCACTTGAAATAGCTACACATCCACAATTACTTGACAACACAGAGTATTACAATATTCACAGAATGTTGAATATAGAACAACAAGCCATAGTGAAGGACATATTAATGAAAAAACAACGTAAAAACCTTCAGCCATTGCATCTGTTCTTAACAGGAGGAGCTGGCACAGGGAAAACCTTTACTGAAAAATAAATATACCAATGCCTTCTTCGTATATACAATAACTCGATTGATAGTGACCCAGACAAGACAAAGGGCTTGTTACTTGCATATACAGGAAAAGTAGCTTCTAACATAGGAGGTACAACATTGCACTCTGCACTTCTCTTGCCATTAATGAAATGTACTTACGTTCCCTTGAGCTTAGAAAGATTAGATGCATTGGAAAAACAATATGAGCAATTGCATATTATTGTTATAGATGAGATCTCCCTAGTTGGAGCAAGATTGCTACATTCTATAGATAAAAGATTGCATGAAATAATGCAAACACCTGCTAAACATTTTGGTGGATTGGACATTATTTTTTGTGGTGACTTCTATCAAGTAGAACCTATACATGATTGTCCAGTGTTCCAAAGTCCACCAATGGATATAGAGCTAATACCATATGACTTTTGGCAACAAAATGTCAAATGCTACAACTTACAAACAAACATGAGGCAAAAAAACCAAATTTTTATCACGATCCTTAATAAAATACGTACAAGTTCCTAGATAGAGATGGACATAGCATACTTGAATAACAAATGCTTACGATCTCCACCTACAGACCCATCATTCCCATTCCTTTTTTATAGAAAAAAGGATGTCAATGCTCACAACCAAAAGATATTATCTGCTATGCCTGGACAACTAGTTACAATAGATGCAATTGATGAACAAGACAACTCTGTTGAGATAGAGCCATTGAACAAACATATTGCAGCTCTGGAAAACAAAATAATGTTAAAAGAAGACATATTGGTTGAGATCTATGGTGGGAACTATGACATACAGGATGGTCTTGTCAATGGATCAGATGGGAAATTCAAAGCATATACACGAACTACTGACATAGATATCATTTGGGTTCAGTTCAATGATCTTCATGTTGGGAAATGTCAAGTTGCAAAATTAACACACGTTAACCAGACATATGTTGACAATGGATGGGTTCCAATTCTTCGAGTTGCGAGACCGCTCCAAAAAATAGCCACTACACAAAAGAGAACTATTAGAAAACAATTCCCACTACAACTAGCATGTGCCCGAACAATACATAGAGCACAAGGGCTCACTATGCATGGTGTTGCATTTGACCCTTCCGGTGTGTACCAACATGGGTTAACATACACAACTTTGTCTTGAACATCAAGCATTGAAACACTTTTTCTATTAAACCCTCTAACACCAAAGAACTTTAAGGTCAAACCAACAATTGTGCAAGAAATGGAACAACTACAAACAATTGCTAGTTGGACTCTTCAAAATAACATTCATTATTAAGAACATATATCATGTATTACACTATCTACATTGAACACTCGCCATTTCCAATTGCATAAACAAGACATCTTACATGACAACGACTTAATGTTATCGGACATTATATGTCTACAAGAAACCCACTTGAAAACACTAGCAGCAGACAATCCATTACCAAACTACAATTGCTTTGTAACATACCATGTGCATGGTATAATGACTTGTGTTAGAAAGAACATACACGTGTTGAACACAATACCTTTAACACTTGAAACTATTGAAGCAATGTTGCTTTCATTTATACTTAACAGAAAAACACATTTCATTTGTAATGTTTATGCCAAACCAACAACACTTAAAAATATCATTAAAATTATCCAAAATGCAATGGCAATTGTTCCTAGCGATGACATCATATATATTGCAGGTGACTTCAACATTGACATTTCCACATATACAAAGATTGTCCATATGTTTAAACAACACATGCAAATACACAACTTGCACTTGTTACTTGAAGAGGTGGACCATTTGTCAAATACCATTATTGATCACATTTGGACAAACAACAATGCACACACAACTAAAAGTCAAAGGCTAGAAGCATATTGGACTGATCATGACATTCTTCTAACTCACATTGATAGCATTTTTTAAACAAGGTATACGTTTGCCACAACTAAACATGAATAGCAATTTTGCTTCACGCAATGTGTAATTCTCTGCTTAGATCATTGGCTTGCTCAATGTTGAAAACTATAAACTCATATGACGACATCTGAAATAAATGCTATTTTGCAGGTGAGTACATAACATGTATACTAGCAAGGCAACTTCCTCAGCTTCAGTTCCTTCAAAACAAGAACATGTGGCTAAAAAAGAGTAAAGTATCTAGCAAATATCAACAAACTATTTACTTGAAAAATAATTTGTTGAACATTTTTAATTTAGTGGTGCTCTTGTTTCCTTCCCTAACTATCACTATTTTCCTTTTGCAGATTCTCCAAGCATATACAGTCCACTAGCACAGATCTGTCCAGGCCACAAGAGCAAATTAGAAAACGGTGAAACATGTCAAAAATGTTAAATGAATACAAAGTAAATTCTCACTTTGTTCAACTTTGTAACTTACAATATTGCTCTTCTTTGTTTTAGGCAGTTGCAGACCATCGATTCAAAAAACACACCTCCTTGCAAAATAAGTACACCAAGGAGCCAAACAAAGCATAGGTATTAATTCCACATACTACTTGTCTCCAATACAGCTGGCTACTTCTGCTAAATATATTTTGTTATTGTCATTGTTGAACCAATATCAGCTAGCCAAGATCAAGTGGTTCATTGTTTTCACAAGCACCCCATGCAATGCCAAATTTTTTTATGCATCTCATAATTGACTAACAGGTTCCTTTCATTGCATAAATATTAAATAAAAAAATTTCTGCTTTGTAAATACCTTGGCAGCATGTACACAAGTATGCAGGATATTGCCTGTGAGCAAGAGCAGCCAAGAAAACGGTAAAATCATGTCTACTATGCTAGATAAATTAACACTTTTATAGTAAATTTTTGGCTAGCTCTCTGGCTGACAATCTTGGCTCTCCTTTCTTATAGCCCCACTGACAGTGTAGAACTAAAAAGCATTGCTTCTTGTAGCCTCAACACCCAGGCCAGTGAAACAAAACAAAGGTAACAGTATCAACTGCTTCATTTCTAGTAAACTTGCCTTGATTTCATGCTCTATACTTCTACAACTTATATTTATTTTCATATGGCCTTTTTCAGTATATAGGCTTATTTTGTAGAGATCACTTAACTTGGTTTCCTTTTCCTATTACTGATGACATATTCAATTTAATGTTTTCTTGTCCAATGCAAATTTTTGTATATGAATTATGTCTATCTTAGTCCTGGTCCACATGAAAATATACAGACACAGTTATGCATGTCAATTACAGCAAGTCAATTGATACTTATATCATATTTTATCGATTCTATGTCTTACACTTCTTTTTCTCTTTGTCATACACCATTGCACAACAACAAGCCAGAGAACACGCCCCCTTCAAGATTGGAAACACAATGCACACACAGTAAACAAAGGTATTCATCTCAAACTATTACCATGCAAATTATTACCACATGCTGTAAATTGTTCCTTGCTTTGCTCTTGATTTTCTTTCTCATTAGTTGCATAATTGTCAAGTAACTACCAATAAAAATGTCTTTAAAGATATTGCATTGATTACATTAAAACTACGTAAAGCATAGCTGCATATGAAGATAGTTTATTGCACTAAACTTATAAATTTATCTCGTTCTGATTCTACTACTGCTTCCTCAGATTGCTCACTTACTAGTAGTGCAAGTTCATGCTTGGGTAAATTCCAATACAAAATAGAAAAAAACTAATGTATATTAACCTCTCAAAATGGTTACATCACATTGAAACTGCACTAATTAAATATTTTAATATTTAATTAAATCTTCGATTCTATTCACGATAAATAAATTTAACAATTTATTTATATTTGTTCATTATTTACCTTGATTAAATAAATAAATTTTATTTAATCATCTTTTGTATCTTACTTTAATTAATTAAATAAATATTATAATTTATATTAATATAATCTTACTTTGAATATCTTATTCAAATAAAGATTAAAATATTCTTCTTCTTCTAAATATCTATTTATAATTAAATATTTCAAATATTTAATTAATTCCTCTAATTCGATTCATATATCTATTTATAATTAAATATTCATAAAATATTTAATCAATTCTTCTAAATATTTCATATTCTTCTAAAGTCATATCATAATTAAATATCTTAAAATATTTACCTTCAACCTTCCATAGTCCAAAACAAAAATCAAAATCAAAATGTAATAAATAAAATTAAATAAATTCTATTTATTTAATTAATTTGGATTTATCTTCAACATCCTGAAGCAAACTGCTAAAATGTAAACCAAATTTCTTCTATTTCTGTAGGTTTATTCCCCGTGGGTTGAAGACAGAATCCATCCTTCCTCTCCAAACCTCTCAACCCTTCCATCTTCTTCTCAACCTCTCCATCTCTCACCATTCAACTTACTGCATAGCCTGAGTAAGCCTGTGAGATTCTGCTACCGGGATTAAGCCCCAAGAAAAATCTATAAATACGACTGCTGGGAGCTCCAAATCATATAGAAGTTTTAAGCAAGTAAATTATAGGCAAATTTCATAGCATTCATAGCATTCATAGAGTACTTTCATAGCATAGATAGTATAGAATCATAGCAATAGCAATAGAATCATGATATCTTTCATTCACAGCCCCTGTGCATAATCACAGCCCCTGTCCATATCTGTATGAGCAATTCCATTTCATTAGCATATAGAATAGTGAAGCATTTTCCTTTTTGCATACTCGTTCTACAAGTTGCCATTTGAAGGAAGCCTAGCTTACACAATCTGAGAGCAACAGCTTCAAAAGAAATCACTGTAGATAGAGGAAAATGGGATGGCTCTGAAGAAATCTTGTTTATTTTTATTTATTTCAATTTCTTTAGATTAATGTTTCATTTAGTGTTTTGTTTTCAATTAGATTAACAATAAACAAACATACCAACAATGTCCACATTATACCAAAAATATGTTAACAATCATGAACATGCACTTGAGTGTTATTGGCATTGATGCTCATCTGGATGCTGCAAAAAATTTACCTATATCAAACTCATATGATATTGAATTGAAAATATGGATTAACGCCAATAGTAGAAGACTAGAATATGGACCAAGCAGAACAACGTATTTAACAAATTCTTGAAGTGGTTATGCAATTAAATCCAACATAACATATCCACAGCTTCAGAAAATCAGCCCAGCTTTACGTTCATGTTGCATTGTGACAACAAATAAATTCACATTTGTTGCTTGAATTCCAAAAACTACTAAAGAAATGTGCTATACATATAAATGCACATGGCCTCAACCCAAATAAAATCATGACCTTGGGGATTTTTGATATAACTGCTGCTATTGATGTGATTAAGACCAATATATCTAACACACAGGAAGATGCAACTTAAATGAGAAGTTGCTGCTTCAAAATGTCATTCCTCAAGCATTCTTGAGGCAACAGAAGTACAGACAAATGATGATGCCCAACTTGATTAATCTAGTTCTTGCTTTCTGAGAACTAGGGTGTTAAGTATATGGCATTGAGCTTGCACAAATTGTAGGTCTAGAAAATTGACTTTTATACAGCTTTCGCTTTATTGTGCTTTGGTAAATATTGAACCAATGGGTCCATGCCATAGCTTTCTTGCCAAATATTCTTAGTCACACCTCTTACAAAGAATTAGAGTTTCCCAACACTTATATGCTAACCATGCAACTAGGGTTCCTTGATTCTCCTCCTTAACTCGGCCTGAAGAGATGAATATGCAGTCTTTAGAGCCGCTGGCCTATAAAAATAGACAGTTTCATTCTCCTCTTTATTTTTATCAAAGCATAAAGAAAAGGGAATGTCATAAATTGTTGTGGTTGCAACTGCCCTGGTACACGTATATCCAAAAATATGGAAGATTAGATAGGACATTAATAATTACAGTGACATAGGATTAGATGAAGCCAAACAAATTGTTGCATTTTATCCTGAGCTAGACATATACTTCACGACTACTATTACATAGCTTATTTGTAATGTTTTGTGTTCTAATTCTCCAATCTTCTACAAAAGAAAAATTGTTGTTGCATTTTATCAGGAGCGAGACATATACTTCATGCCTCCTATTATGTATCTTATTTGTAATGTTTCATGTTCTAATTCTCCAATCTTCTACAAAAGCAAATGGTGATACTTAAGCAAAATTAGGTTATTGTGGAGACATTGTATTCAAAAAAATGCTTAGAAAATTTAGTATTGATTAGAGACCATTTCTTTCTACAGCCAAGATAGTGACTGCTATACTTTTTATTCTCTTTTATTTTTAATAGTTGGTTAAGGTAATCGGCTATGTATATAAGAAATTAAAATTAATAAGTGAGGCATGTACATTGTACTGCACATATTATAGTCAATAATAATGTGAATATTTTATTAATCTTATTATGCCAAAATATAGTCAGTCTTGATTTATTTGCTTGAAAGATATCTTTCTGTTTATTACCTTCAAATACAAATATTGTGTAAATTTGGCTAGAAAAAGTCAAAGTTTGACAACTACAGCTAATTCCCAGTCAACTTTTCTATTAATATTAGACTGGTATATTTCTTTTTAATGATATCAAAACATGCTTTCAATGCATTTGCAGCTTGTCCCCAACATCTAGGCAAACCACCACAATACTGGACCTTTGCACACAACAAAATGGATCTCTATTTGAAGGTGATGTTCTTGTCATATATGGACTTGCAACAAACAAAATCCTCAATGTGCAAAAAAAAGAAAAAATTGTCCATGTGGACCTTGTGGACTCAAATGGACAAATGACAATAACAATGAACATTAGCAACAATTTAATAGACACATTCCTACCACATATCACAGTTGGTTCCGACATTTGAATTAGCAACTTCTCAATAAAAACAAAACACAATATGAAAGAGGCGATGCAAACTGCTACATAGTCTTAAGTGCTAAAAGTTCCATAGAGATTGTGCCTCTTGTTTGCAAGCAGCAAAAATTAACTCTGGACTTAACAATTTCTCAAATCATACAAGCTGATTGTAGTTACTCAATTGGCTCATTTGGTGCAATTTCCACGAGTTACCATATGAACACAAGCCAGCTCGAATTCCATGTCAAGGATGGTGATATGTAGTAAGACATGGCTATTGTACATTTCTGCTCATCCACATTTTACTTTCTTATTGATAATCAGTTAACATACTTTCACTATGCACTAATAACCTTTTTTTTGGCAGGTTGTTATCCTAAACAACAACACTAAAATGTGTGCAACTTTGCAACAGATGTTTTCCACAATAGACATGCAACTGGTCCTTTTCAAAAATGTTGTACGAACTGGTCCTAAGGGTACAAATGTCATACACACAACACAGTCCACCTTTGTTCAAGAACTCAATGACCAATGTACAAAAGCTCATTTGCAGACATTAGCAAAATCCAATGTCCAGGTAACCACACAAATTTTATTATTCCAATGTCACACTTGTGTTACACAATACATCCAATTCATAACACCTTTATTTCACTTGCAGGTTTTTGGGACATTAAAGGTAAAAAATGTCCACTTGCCGCCCTATGAAATTTGTTGTAGTGACTGTTATCAGACATTGTTATCTGACCTGCCCATTGATGTCAGTTCTGCCTACTGCACACACTGTAATAAAGCCACCCAACCCTCACATCACCACAATTTGCTCTGCACATTATATGGCCAAGGAGGCAATATCGATTGTTGTCTACAAGGAAAACTGCTTCAACATCATTTGCCAGAAATTGCAGAAATAGAATATGAACAATACAAAGTAGACATTTCACTAGCAATTTTCTTATTGCATAGATTCCAAATCCATGGCAAGTTCACATTGGCTGTGAACAATTGTATAGTTTGAATTGTTAAGGACTAGCCGCCTTGTACTATTGAACTTTGGATCATTTACTTAAAATAGCACTCTCAAAAGGGTCAGTGGCTTTTGTTGCTATTTAAAGAACAAAACTTATATTTTGCTGGATCTTCATGGAGAACTTGACATGCACAAATATGTCGATTAATTTTGAACTTTAGATAACAAACAATTGCTAGGTACATTTTTTGCATTGCTTTGTGTATTTTGCAAAAGTAATTTGATAAAAAAATAATGTTCATTAAAGCTTCTTGACAGACTACTAGAGTTTAAACTATATTCATGAATTTGGTGTGTGTCTTGAATTAATAATAGAGTGTGCATCATATATCCTTTATACCCTTTTTGCATTGCTTTGTGTATTTTGCAAAAGTAATTTGATAAAAAAACAATGTTCATTAAAGCTTCTTCACAGACTACTATAGTTTAAACTATATTCATGAATTTGGTGCGTGTCTTGAATTAATAATAGAATGAATGTGTAACTTGTTGATTCTACTGTGTTTCCTTAACTATAAGCATATACCAAACCCTGTAGTAGATACATATACTCCTTTGCTTTCTCAGATTTATGGCCTTCAACATCTTCATCAGCCAGTAAATAACTCTGATGATCAAAACAAGAGTCATCCAAAGGGTAGCTGACTTAAAATGTCCTAGAAAAAAACATTTTCACATGGAAAATATTTAATACTAATTGTCAATTACTTGTGATATTGATCAAGAGGAATAAAAGACTTTATTTCCAATAAGAAAACCCTATTAACAACCATTTTCTGGCTGACAGACCCAATAACCCTGCCACCATGGCGCTTAATCAGATCTTCTATTAAGAGGCAATGAATTTGAGTTCAAGGATGATGGGTGATTTATATATTTCTTTATCAGAAACTAGTTAAACTATGCTGCGAGGTGGGTTTAAAGATGGCATTACAGAGAGTGAGACTATGAAAGCTGCATTGGAAGAAGCCAATGCAAGAGCAGAAGCTATAGAATAGGGCAGGAAGAAAGCAATTTATGAATTAGGTCGAGCTGAAGCCAAACTCCAGGAAAATGTTGTTAATTTAGTTCGCAATACTGAGTTAGCAGTAGCTGGACTTAAAGCTGCTAAGGCTGCTTTTCACGAACAACTTCAGAATCTACTTGATGGCAAACTGGCTATAGAATCTGAGCTGCTGCTTATAAAGCAGATTTGGCTATACAAGTTGAGAGGTTTGCAGGATATTGCTATCCAGGAAGCCACTCCCCATATTGTAGAGGGAGCCAAGTTAAGGGTGTTGGCTGCAAAAATTTCTGCTGCAGAAGTAACTCAATAGGTGGAAGAATTGGCAATTTCTCATGAAGCGACAATGTTTAACCTATAACTGTTCTGCCAGTTTTTGGAAGGAACTACGATGCCTTGCAGCTCTTGTTAAATAAATATTTTGTTTAGCACTCTCACCCACATCCAAATAATATTTTAAAATAATCTTCATGGGGACATAATTTGCAGATTAATAAATTTCCACAAAGTTCCCACCACATTTTATGCAGGTAAAATTTCATTCACGTTTTATCATTATTGGGGAATCGAAGAAACTAGTGCTTTACTCTCACCGATATGCTCAAGTGTCTCTGATATGTTGTGATCGGGATATCGGGGGAACATGAAGTGTATCCCGCCAATATCATATTTCTCTCTGATGCTTCTCTTGTCAATGTTTTACTCTTTTCGGGTCATCAGAGACTCGCATCTTACTTATAAATGAAGTCAAAGTCTCTCCAATGAAATTCTCACCGCAACATTACACAGATATTAGGGTTCCATGCCTTGTCTTTCTGCGGTGATGTGAAAACGTTGAGAGTACATGTTCCTTCTGAAAATGCTCCCACAATTTCATTTTATGGCATCTCTAGTGAATGCCATCTCATTCAAGCAACATATGCAGTTATTATGGCGGTATAAATTCATTAGTGAGAAGAGGCTTGCTAGGTATTTTACTCGCTTAAGAAAACATGAGATTCCCCAAAGAATAATATCGTTCCATCTATTAGTGCCAATGATATTTTTGTTTCCTTGTATGGAGTTTGTATGAGTACCTTTTATGAGAAAAATCAACCATGTGAACTTGATTTGCTCTCCGTCAAGACCATGAGAAAATTATTGGGCTTTTATATCTTGGTGGAAGAAATGATTGTTGTGCACATACTCAATCCCTAATTAGCTTCATGTCTTATGCTTGAGTATTTCTTTCTTTTCAACATTGGTGTCTCGATAGTATGTTCGTCATTCATTGTGTTTATTTGCAATCATTGGTCTTGTATCAGGCCCCTTGTATTTTGTGTGTTGACACTAACATCTCCCAAGCCTTTTCTCTCAATTTCATTAGAATCGACATTGCAATTGAATGTGACAACTTTATTCTATGCTCAAAGATGGATATTTTATGAAGACTAAACTGCAAGTTTCTTCGTACCTCGTGACAATGATAGTGAAAATCGAAGTTCAATTTTATCCTATCAATCTTATTTTACCATTTATATCCCTAATATTTTCCATGCTTTCTTGGTTGCTTCATCATCATTCAACATGGTGCATCCTCTCGTATTTGTAGGGTAATATTCTTGAAAATGCAATGTCTATGAAGATCTTCTGTTGTTTATAGTCCAGTCCATCAAAATCTCACTTCAAGTCTTTGGTGTATGGCAGTATGTAGGAGAAATTTTAGTTTCTATCATAAGGAGATGTTTTGCACTTCACATAATAACTAAAGAAATGTGGCAGGGCATGGGAGCTTCGGGAAGGCCATGTAATGGAGTGTGTTTATAACAAAAGAGGTTGCAACACTTTATTGCACTTGGTCTTGAGTGGTCTTGTTGTAATGGAAAACATCCTAGAGACTTTTGAGAGCACATGTAACACCAAGACTATTCACTAGTGGCTGAAAATGATGTTGGTTGAAAAAATGACCATCTTCTTTATCTGTTATAGCTATGATTGGAATCAAATTAATTTCCCTTTTGTGACTACTAAATTGCTTCATTTTTATTGATTGTAATCTCATTTTTGTCACCTTATCCTTTTCCTTGGATAATTGAATACATGATTTCTCCTGGTTCTTACTCAATGCTCTTGTTTGAACAAGTTTTAGCTTTTCATAAATTTCCACAAGAATTCCCATGACTATTGTCTTTATTTATTTTTACAAATAATTCCTTAGGGGCATCATGACTCATTTACAACATACTTTTCATCTTATGTATTTGTTTTATTTCATTGGTGATTGTAATTAGTAGACTTTGATTTAGACTCTTCAAAATTGTCTCCACATCATTTTCTAAGATCTGAGATACATTCCAAACTGAAGTGGGTGATCAACACAATTTTCCTCTTGCACTGTGACCAAAACCAACCAAGTAACCTCCAAAACCACCCTAGAAAACTGATCAAAACTTCTCCTTGAGCCATGAAAATGCACCAACATAATGGGTTATAATAGGGGAACATAGTTGCAGAATAGTTTGGAAAGAAGTCATCGAGAATGCAAACTGTTAACACTCAAAGTTGCTTACTTGACCTTTTCTAAAACTACCATTATTAAACCCAATTGAAACTCACCAACTTGTTTTTTTGTAAAAATATCAAATGTGATTTTGAGAAGCCGCCACCTTGGATATTAGTTCATTTAGGTCAAATGAACATGTGTACAAAAGGATTTTCCATTATCCATCTCCTTCATAAAATATTAGGAATCAAAGTTGACCTCTGTGACAACTTTCTGAAAGTGTAGATGTCAAAACTATGTAAAACCCATCTGGATTTGGTTTTGAAAAAATACCAAATGAGGAGCCGAGGTTCTAAAAATTGACATGAAAGCACATTAAGGTAGGAGGAATTTGAGACACCAATCAGTTCATCATGAAAGTCTTCTAGTTGATAATTATTTTCCTCCAAAGTTGCCCCTTTTTTATAGATTTTGTTGTGTGGATAGCAAACCTTTCCCATAACTTTTCAACTTGATACTTTGAAACCTTGTCAAAATTGACTGAATCTAAAATCAGGCATGCACATTCACATATGGAAAATGAACATGCTTGTTAGGTATTTTTTCATGAAATTGCACTGGCTTCATTTTGTGATTTTTCAAAGTAAGCTCCTGGAGTAGATTTCACAACTGTGTTTCTAAATGTTGTAGTCCATTTCTTTCATTGTGGGAACCTAAAATTTTGCAAAAAATGGTAGGAAATTTCAGGTTCAAATAGGAGCCACCTTCTACAACCCCTACTTAACCCTTTTTATTTTCCCCAATAACCACCCTAGAATGTTCTAGAAATTTCAAATTTTCCCTTTTGTTTTGGCACCAAAAGTCTCGTCGTTTGATTTCTAGCTTAGGAAGAAATTTTTAATGAAATTCACTTTTTAAAGAACCAACTTTGTGGGGCCATAACTTTTGATCTGGGTGTCTGATTTGTTCATTTACCAAGGCATGGTCATACGCAGCCAAACAAAATCGAGTATGGGTTCAAATTCCTTCTTCTCTCCAACCGCAACTTACTAACCATTTTTTCTGAAACAAGGTTATCAATACTACTTCCATCAATAATAGCATTGCAAAATTTACCTTCACACTTACATCTAGTGCAAAATAAATTCTTCCTTTGAGTTGGTTCCTTCTCCTCATTGACCAAGGCTCTTCTAGTAACAAGAACCTCTCCTCTTTTGCATCCTCGGAGATGTGAAGACTCAACATCTTCATCTACATGTGCAACTCATGCATTACCCTCGAGGTCTTCTATTTGTCCTTCCTTTTATGTTGAGGGACACTCATAGGCTCTATGTCCTTCTCCACACACTAGAAATAGGTTCCCTTGAAAGCCTCCTCTTTCAGGTCCTCATCGGATCTTCCTCTTCCTCTTTGGTCTCCATTATTCTAATCATGAGGGTGGTAGGTGTTATCTCCTTTTTGGGTTTTGGATGCTACTGGAGCCTTCAGCCTTCTTTTGATCTTCATTTTGACCTCCATATAATCTTCCACCAATCTTTCCTCCACGGCCTCCACCTCATTGTTTGTTTTGAAACCTCTTGTTCAACCATTCTTCAACCTTTAGAGAAAACTAATAAGCATTCTCAATGGTGGTCATTCTTACTAGTGCCAATTCTTCTTGTATGCTTGGCTTCAA
>VDFB02284535.1:0-41532 GCA_007258455.2 Sequoia sempervirens
TTACTCCTAAAAGTCATGTAAACTTAATATGCAGCCATGTCACACATTAGTACTAAAAATTATTAATCAACATTTAAGTATTGTACTTCATTACAAATATGAGAAATATAATACATATCATTCATCACTAAACGAAATAGAAAGGACATCCATATATCATTCACCTTTCTAAGAATTACTATCAATATATTGACATATGCCTTACTCATAAGGTCTCAACATGAAACAAAATAGCATGGTTAATCTTACTTACATCACATGTGTCACAATTCTCAAAATAAGCATTTAATTTAACATCCACATTCATTCAAGGATACATTAATCTCCACTAAGAATAGGGTAAAGAAGATACATAAGCAATCAATTCTTTCCAAAACACCATTGTTTGCAACAATATTTGTTTTCTACACATTTCCAATCTCACAATTTAAAACATATTTGGCATCATTTTCAACAAAATATAACAATGGACACTTTCTAAAGCATAATAAGCCAACTTTTGAACTATTTATATGAAAACATATCCAAGATGAAACATGCATTTATACATACTTACATCACTTGGAATCACACCACAAGCCTACACAAGGGTCCATCTTGACACTGGTAAGTAGCATACTAATCTATGATACATAAACCATGAGCCAAGAGACAATATCCATCTCACATAATCCATTCCTCACACTCAGTGGTTTGATGGTGTTAGGCCACACACGGATGGTGAGACCATCCAAACAAGACCACAATGGCCTATCTCTTGTTGTATAAGGTGGTTATCCTCCAAGAGATAGTCATCACACATAGGTGGGTAGTGGGTCCTAGCTGTGTAATAGCCTCACATACCCCCATCCTTAAGGTTCACTGCATCTACTTCCTCGTATACACTTAATCGAGTCTAGATCTCCTATTCTCAATGAGGAATCACATTACAATACAAGACCAAAATTTGAAAACAACAAATAGAAAATTAGTTTAGCCACCAAAGATCATAAATAAATATGAAATAAAGATTCAATTGCAGCAATAAAGCAAGAAATGCATGCAATTTCAACACTAAATCATATATAACCACAAGGGATACATGCAAATAAGATCACAAGGTGTGGCTAAACCATCACAAACAAGATAAATAAAATTTTGTCAGTCCTCACAATCAAAGTGAAAATCATCAATAACCAAAATAAGATTCACAATCTTCAAAATGACACTATACATAACTATGTGACTAAACTAGCCAGTAAACAAGAAAGGAGGGAACAATGTTTGACTATCACAATAGCCCCTCATGTGTGGAAGAGTAGGCACACCAACCACATGGCATGAGGTGTACTCCTCTGCTACACCCAACATCACATTGTCACGCAGCATGGACTCACCAAGTTGCCCAAAAACTCCTTGGCTATCTGCATGGAATGTGCACCTCGGCCACATCCTGCATCATGTCTCAGCACCACATGGTTATATTCTAGCTAGAGAAGGCATGTACTGGTCATATGGTGCATGGAAATGTGTCTGTGGCTCTGTAAAAGTGGGCATGGGAAAAACACACCCTGGATAGCAATACCTCATGGAGAAGGAACATGTAGGTACTCACTGTAGCCAAAGGTATACATGGCTAGGACATACCGATATGCCAACCGGCCCAAACATTGTTGAGATCAAATATGAGTGTTCCTCTACAAGTGTACGAGGCCCCATCACGCCCATCACACAAGTAGGCTACCATAACACAATCTCATAGTGCACCTTCACACGTGTAAGCACATGACATCATCACTAGCACTATGTTAGAACATCAGTGTGGTGTGTCATCATATCTATGGAATCATGGTAGAACATGTATAGATGTGGAATATATAATGCATATATGAGTATAATAATATGGGGCTACTCGAGCCTGACCTCTCATGTGGACGAGGTCAACTCACTAATGCCAGCTCAATGCCCCTACAAGTAGCTAGGCAATGCTAGCTCAACATCCCTATGGATGACCAAACAATACTAAAAAACCAATGTTCACAAAAATGTGGGGATTAGACTAGCACATATGGATCAAACACCTTGATCCATCATATGGGGAAGTAGTGAGTACTTTCCTTGAGATCCGTTGAGCTATGACCGCTCTGTGCCACAACTTGCATATGCTGCACACTCCACCCAAGGAACTTTGTGGCTAATACTACCCCATCATAGATTGAGGGACTAGAGAACCAAAAGAAGAGATTCTATGAAACTAACTTTTGAAAATTCTTAAATATATATATAGATTTCAACCACACGTGGGTTGGCCCTCAATTAGGTAACAAACATACAAGCACACATAATGTTATGCTTAATCCCACACCAAAATACAACATATTCTCCATGGATGGGTACATAGTCTCACCATTCCATGGGCACACAAAGCAAGTACAGGTTATTCACAATATTCAACATGTACACTAACACAAGATGTTCACATAATAGGGAGTACCTTTTTTTCCAATTTCTTCCTACCAAAATAAAACCATTATCCACCTCTAATTATGCAAGAACAATACAACTTTCCAAGAACATGTACTCCCAACATCCATACAATACATCATAGTGCTACATGGAGTAAATCAATAATGCCATAATAACTCTCCCATTCACATTCACTATTATTAAGCGGTAAATCACCTTACTACACACATATGCTAACCACATTTATTTCCCACACATAGTGCAATATCATTATAATGTTTACTCAAGACAAGGTATGCAACATTATCATTTCAACATTCATTTAACATTTTGCATTTTGAATCTAGGTACAATAATTTAACATCTACATGATTTCATAAGACTTAATAATAAAGTTGGGGACTATAGGCCTTACCAACAAGATGCACCTATTATGCAATTATCATAAACATGCAAATGTTTCACTGTTCCCTTTTTCTCTAAACTTTTACTTAATGCAGAATGATTTTCTATTCATATCCGTACATGTTCCATGATTATGATTGCAATTTGGGGACTTAGGTCCTTTACCAAAGGTTTGATTATCTAATAAAACAAACCTTCATGAATGCATAAACATTTTCTCATAAGAGACAATAATACAATGGATTTCAATACACCATACACTCAAAAATAGGCATCTTGCTTAAACCAATGAGAAGAGAGAGAGGAGAGAGATTTACAATTATGACATTGGAACAAATGCAAACATGGTTTCATCATCACACAAGCACTTTCACACAAACACATCAATCATACGAGTGCATGAAATAATCTCTATGAACTAACAACATGATCATTCATTTTCTATTACCATATTTATAGTCTCAATACAATATATCATGCAAAATAACTTCAAAACCACATAGGGTCAATCTAGCAATCACTTGCACAATGAGGTAAAGCACAAGAAGGAATGCACCAAAAACTTTGCATGGTAATGAAAAACAACAAGAATCAAGAAGAAAATGCACACAAAGGAACTTCTTGGCACCCTCAAGGTCAAATAGACCTTCCAACAACAAGAATTAAGAAACCAAGCAAGGGTAATTTTAGGCAACACACGTTACCTGCAACCCACCAACAAGCTAAGGTCCAACATGTTTTGAACTGTGGTAAAACCAAAAAACACTTGACAAACACAGCGTTTTATAGAGTAACCAAACACACATCAGATAAGCACGATTCCTAGGTTAGGCTAGGACAATATTCACTAGATTCCATGTAACCACATATTTGTAGCATGTGAATTTAGAAGCTTGGCTACACGGGCTCCCCCTTACAGTGCACTCTCTTCTTAGGCCAACCAAGCTTCCAACCCCCATGAAACTCCCATGGTGAGCTGATCACCTCTACTATACAAACTGTGAAGGTGTGGATGCCTTCACACCGACTGGTGCTGCACTAGCAAATAGAAGGATTTTGGCTTACTACACAAGATTTTTTAGTTCGGGACCCCCGTTCGAGTGGCCATACATGGGGCAAGAGATTAATCACCATTAAGGTGGCACTCCATCCTGAAGAGGTTAAGCTCAACAGGGTTTAAGGGAGTACAACTCCGTCCGTATGACACATGCGCACTCGCAACCTTAGGTTTTCCCTTAAGGTTTACATTTATATACCGGTTGGGGGTAGCTTGGATTTAGCTCCGTTGCCAGTTTGAGTCGTGTTGGGGTGATGAAATCCCCAGACAGGCCCAATTTCTAGAGTTGGTAACCGTTTATCGTACACCCAAGATCGCTCGAAAGTGCGAGGGGAGAGGATACTCTAATGTACCAAGTCAAGTACCAAAAGTCAAGGTAAATAACATAAAAGAATGGGTCTGGTTTTCTAATCACAAGGTTTTCACCAAGTGAGAGCATACTCACCTACCATTCCACAACCACAATCAAACATAGAAGACATTATTTCTTTTTAAATGCACCAAATTCAAATGTTTGCTAATCTATGAAAACAAACACAAAGTTTATTTATTCCTTCTTTGACATGCGAATCTACAAACAATGAATATTAGTAGTCTAATTAAACAAAGGTGTTCAACACACGAAAGGGGATTGCCACACACTACAAGAAAACATTAATAACACAAAAAGATCTAATCTAGTTGACATGCAGGAAAAAAAACACAGAAAAACTAGAAAACTAGAAAACCAGTTAACAAAAAAACCTAAAAATCTGAAAATCAAAATGGCAAAACTGAAACAAACTTTTACCAGATAGATGTGGCTCGACAGATCAGATGTGTCATTTGAGTCTTCAAATGCGGCTCTGTAGATCAAATGCATCATTTGGGCTATTAGTTTTGGCTTTTCAGGGTGATTGCGGTGCTTCTGTCAACAGATGCATCACGACGCATCAAATGCATCACAATGTTTTAAAAAATAGTTGCGTCAATCCGTACCTGTACCTACAAAACAATAGGAAACAAAAAAAAAACATACGAAAACAAGCTAAACGGAGTCGGGTTCACCAATGTAATTAGAGGAAAATCAGATCAAGTTATATGGTTAGATCAAATAACATTAAAATCCTATGAAAATAATGAAGTACAAAGGAAATCAAATGAAAACGAAAGGGAAATATATCACCAAGAGTCTCCATCTTCCATGATTAACCAAGTTGTTACACCTTCTAGCTTGCTGGATAATGCTACCCTCAGATTCGTCTTTCGAGCAATCTAGAAATGCCTAAGCCCTACAACAGGATTTGAAGGATTTGCTATGCCTATGACTATTGCCAATGCCTATGTCTATATCTAAAGCAAATGCCAATATTAATCAAATGCCTATAATCATTAGTACTACAATTGCCTATGACAATGAATATGAAACTAAGTAAATGCCTATAGTAATCATGTAAAATGTCAAGATGTCTCAAAAATGAGAAGGAAATGGAATTTTATAGAAAAGGCCATTTCGAACGGACAGACGAGATAAATTGATGACAAGAACCTAAAATGAACGATCAAGATTAAACCTGAGAATCCCTAATTAGGGTTAGGGCAAGATCATTAATCGAACGGTCAAAATAAAATCGGATCGACGGTGGAGAATAAATGAGACAAATTAATTAGATAATGAAGATTTTTGAAAAATCAAGAAGATAAGATTGCCTAATTTGTAAGATTCGAAAAATCAAAGAGATAAGATTTGGACTGAAGATCAGATTTGGAAAATCAAGAATCTACCTGATTACTTGATTTTTGGAAGATTAATTACTAATTCGAATTAAAATAATTCAAACTATAGATTTTGAGAGATAATAAATAATCTTTTTTAGATTATTTATCAAAAAAGGACTAACAGTTAGGATTGACGTGACATTTTAAATAATTTAATTTATTTAAAATGAGAAGAATATTAATTAACAATTAAATAATTAATTTTAATTATTTAATTTAATAGATGAGATTAATTAATTAAATAAATTAATGAATTTATTTAATTAAGACAGTTAGCGACATATTAAATAAATAAATAAATAAAATTTATTTATTTAATAATCAAGGAGAATTAAATGACAAAGGGGAATTAAATAAATTAAGAAATTTATTTAATTAAAAAAAGACTTAGACAGTTAATGATGTATTTAATAAATAAATAAAATTTATTTATTTAATAATCATGAAGAATCAACGGACATGAATTAATTAAATAATTATGAATTATTTAATCAATAGCCGAATGTGGACCAAGGACATAATTAAATGTCACAATTATGCTAGGACAAAAGTGATAAAAATGAAGCTTGCAGGCCTAGGTCATTTTTAGGTGTCTACAACAACATCCAAAATCATTTTAGTTATTAGAAGAGCAAACAAACACATTTTCTAATGCACTTACAACATCATCAACACATTTCTTATCTACAACAAATGACTCTATGTCTTCTTCATGAGGATAATCACATTCAATAGAGATTTTATCATACTCAATGCCATCATCATTACTATAGAAAGAGGACTCATCAACAAAATTGGAACCATACCCTTCATTTTCCTTATTGAAGTATATATTTTTAGCCTTTACTCTGTTATCTTCCTCATCATCTAATATCTCACTACTCGATTCATATAGAGTAGTAAAATTATTATCATTGTAATTTTAAGACCTAAGGGTTTCTTGATGATGTGTTTGAGGCTTTATGAGATTAGTATTACAAAATGTTGTACAAGCTGAAACAATAGGGGTGCAAATTCTCCTATATTCATTTTTTACTTTTGGTTTACACCATTCATCAACATTAGGCATTCTATGGTAGTAGACACTTGTATCCAAGTGATTCCTTTGCATCCCATATTTAAAATTATTTTCAATGTCCATGGCTATCCCATAGGACCAATGTAAGGTTTTGGGCTATTTGTCTCTCAACAGTAGATTGTATTACTATCAAAAGCCCCCAAATAAATAACCAAACATATTGCATCACTTAGATCCAAAACACTAGGAATATCCCTTAATGTTTTAGCAAATCTTTAGTTAAATGGGACTAGCTCATCATCTTCTTTCTCAATGTTTATAAATTTATTGAGCAAATAGCCAACACTGATTCTTTCACTGAACTACTCTATGAATGCTATTTTGAACTCACTCCAAGAATATACAGAGCATATCAGTAAATCAAAGAACCAATCTCTTGAATCTCCCTTTAGGGACTAAACAAATAACCTCATGATCACATCCTAATGATCTATCTCATAGTCATCCATTAAATTACTGAATTCTTGCAAATGCTTACTTGTTGACTCACTCTTTGTACCACTAAACTTTGATAGCCTATTCCCAATTTGAAATGTAATAACATTTGGGAAACCAAAAATGTCATCAAAATTTATGGCCATATACCTTTTGATGCTAAAACTTCTTTTATTACATGACAAGGCCTGAGCACTATGCATTGTTACATTTGGGTCCACATAGGGATGCATAGGTTGATGATACATTTTCTTATACTTTACAAGCCTTTTTATATCAATTTATAGGAACATTGGGTAACTCAAACTGGTTTTACAAGATGACCTTAAGCTTTTACAATTCAAAATTATATCTCAATTTTCTTAAGATCTTCTAAATGGTTTTCTTCAAAAACACTTAATACTTCTCTTTCTAATAGATACTACAATCTGGTAACACAAGAGTATGCATAAAAAATTCACTATTATTCCCTTCCTCAGTGTTCAATCACTAAATAGGGAATCAAATTCTTACAAGACTTACAAGTATGGTTTTCATATACAAATTTGTCTTTCTTGAAAACCCAAAACTGAAGAATACTTAGAAACTTGGAACAACTGCTAACCTTTCTTCTTGACTGAAATTTTTTGTAGATTCGAGACTTTCTCCAAATCTTCATTAGGTTCTTTGGATAGAGTCGCCACCTCTTTTCAGAGGACTAAACTTCAAATATATGAAGCTCCTTCAAAGATGAACATCCTTATGGGTTCTCTCCCACAACAAAGTCACATATATCTTTTAAAATTTGCTTCGCATGAATATTTCCAGGTTTAGTCATTCCTCAGTATCTAAACTAGATGTTCAAATTCACCATTTTCTTGACTTTGATAGTCTGCATCTGGAGATTCAAAGTTATTCCCCAGCAAAGTCACCATTTCTGTTGGTGATTTTTTTAGAAGAATCGAACAAACCTCTAAGAAGTAGCCAACTCCTATGATGAAGAATTGTTAGGTCATTGGCCAACACAATGAGCATAAGACTTTAAAATTTGTACTCCTTCACTTCAGGCACTGTGAAACCGAGGAAGGTAATCCCAATTGAATTTTCAGGCAATATAGTCAATTAGTAACACATTTATACACAATTAATTCCTCTTATAGCAGATAAAATCAATTTCACTAAAAAATTGATAGACTTTGAGTGAAGGGTTAGCCATCTGTCAAGAATTGAAATTAATTCCACTTTTAATACTCTTGAAGAGATTTTCTATTTAACTATTATCTTCTCAAAAGTCTAGAGCCAGGAACACTATTCGTTCATCTTATGCAAATTTTTTTGACATAATGACCAGTTCCTAATAAAATGGAGTAACAAAGTCAAGTACACAAGAGGATTAGTAATATAAAAATTACTTATTTAAGGGAGAAACAGACTATTTTTGTATTGCTTTGCATTTACGAAAACTCACTATGCAAGAAATATTCACTTCCTAGCAATCCTCACTATGCAAGAAAACTCACTATGCAAGAATATTTTACCATCCTCTTCTCTTTGCATTTGACTAATTCTTCTAAAACTATCTGCTCTTCTAGGAAATAATTTTTCTTAGCATTATACTCTTTGAATTTCCTAGTTCCTACTATTCCTTTTGGCATATTAGGAGCTCCATGCAATCTTGCTTTATTCTCAAGACCTCCCTTAGGCTCAAATAAACACAACCCCTCATATTTTTGAATCATCATTATAGACCCACTTGCCTTAGAATGTCTACACACCTTTTAAGGAAAATTCAATTCTAGCATACATCTTTATCAGCCTTTGACCCTTATTCATTGCAAAATGAATTATGACATGGAAAATAACTCAAGTAATTTGCATTAAATAGGAAATTTGAAGCATGCAAGATTAATAACTTGAAATCTCCTTATGCTAGCAAGCTGGTAACTTACAGCTCAAGATTGAATCTAAGTCGTTCTTTTAAAACAATTAAAAATTCATCCATGGGAAAAATTGATGCCAACTCAAGTGTTGTGATTTATCAATTAGCATGTATCACCAACCTAATCCATGCTCTTCATTAATACTAGTGAAGTACATAGCATAAGTTTTTCTTAGAGGGAAACTTTCTTTATACACTTCATCACTTCATCGCTAATACCAACTCTAATGAAATCATTTGTGTGGTGATATTCATTCCATTAGATTATCCTACTTTAAAACCTTATCAATGGTCCTTAATCCTCTCGTTGTTTTTATTTTTCTGTATGCTAAGCCCATTCCATGTAGTGACTATCAGTAGTTACTAATTTAGTTTGTCTTTTCCTTACTCTATCAGTGATGCAAATATCCTGACAATGTTCTTTAACCCCTAGTTCCATAGCTCGATCATTGGTCACATTTATTCCTCCATTGTATGTCACTGACTCAAACCTTTCTCTCAAGACTTTATCTATGATGGGAGATGCAATGTCAATACCATATTAGACATGTACAACCTACATAGAACAAACACCAGAAAGACATCGCTCATATGATCATATTATTTTACTGAGAGAGAAACCCTTTTAGAAGGCACCCATCACTCATCACTATTTTAGAATTTAAGTTTTGAGGTAAATTCATGATGAGAAATAAGGCCTCCGTTCATCGCTATTTCTCCTCATATACAATGCAAGCAACTAGTGATGAATGGTTTACATTATTTATAGGGTTCGTCATTTAGGGAAAGCTAAGGTGCGAAAACAACTCTCCTATTGTCAAAACCTTAGGGAAGAATGCAGAGGTGCTTTTAAATTTTCAATTACAGTCCAATTAAGATACACTTGAAAGCAATAACAGAAATAGAGAAATTAACATACATAGATGAACACCAGATTTATGTGGGAAAATCCTTACAAGAGAAAAACCCACCACACCAAGAAAAACCCCTTTGTATTACAGTAATGAAATTACATACAGAGTACGGGTTTCACTCTCTGAATTCAATTTAAAATAGCATAATCCTTGATCAACCTTACAAAGAACATTCAAGTTACAATGCTCTCAGAATTGAATTAATACACACTAATCACTCAATGAACTATTCATCCAATTCATTCATCGAACCAAACATCATCTTTGATCTCAAAGTATATCCATGTCACCCATGGTCTGTCAATCTTCCTCTCAATAACAGCTACAATAGTCCAACTGCTAGTGGTTCCCACTTGGTTTCTCTGATTGGTTGAAGACACACCACGTAGGAAAGTCATTTGGTCAAAGGAATTCAAACTTTATTTGCATGTCAGTGAGACACTAACCGTGTCTCCCTGATGCCACAAGACCTGATTGTCATTATCACTAAGAGTCATCCCCATCGACAAGACATTATATTGAATGCAAGTCCACCTTGTGAAGATCTATCGACAAGAGTTCAGCTATCGGCGAGAGTCATATTGATGTCCAAGAGTCACATCGACCTCAACATTCCCATCGGAAAGCCTACCGCTATTCACCAAGAACTCATACTGAGCCTTCAAGTTATACCAAAACAAACAACCATTGGCAATACTTACCACTATCACTGAGAGGTAATACCGAAGTCTTCAAATCATACCAAAATCATCTTTCACCAGGAGTTATATTGACAACAGCCCACAACATCAGTGAGACAAACATCTATTGCCAAGAGTTCTTACCAAACCCCTATGTGTTACTCTGATGACTCCTAGTGTATCACTGTCAGTAAGACATCTCCATATCGATAAGACTTCATACCGAACGTTCATATCTCTCCCCGATAACTATTGTGTCCACAAGTCTCCCTAATAACCACTGTGAACCATGGTCAACGAGAGTTCTTATAGGGCAAAGAGAGATCACAACGATATGGAAAGTCACAATGATAACGCCAGTTAGCAAGACATCAACAAGGTCTCATTGACCTGGGCATTCCACAAGATTAACCAACTGCTAGTCGGCCAGACATAGAAGATGTCACAACGACTTGTCTCTTTCAGAGGTTTCAGCCTGTGAGATTGAGGCACAAAATTCCAACAATCTCCCACTTGACGAAGATCACACAGGCACCTCCAGAGCACAACAAAACTACTAACATTCATGGGCACTAAGGCCCATCAAACTAGCACACCACCTAAACTTTTATGTACTCACTGGCTTCATCAATTCATCTACAATATTCTCCAGAGTATCCACTTTTTCTAATGAGACTTTTCCATCCTCCACCATATCTTGTACAAAATGATACTGTACATCTATATGTTTTGTCCTGGCATGGAAAGTAGGATTCTTTGCCAAACAAATTGCACTCTAACTGTCACAATAAATTTTTATTTTCCCTGCATCAAAACCAATGCTAGAACACAAACGTTTAAACCAAATTACTTCTTTACAAGCATGTGTTGCTGCCATGTATTCTGCCTCTATAGTAGACAAAACGACTACAACTTGCCACTTACTCATCCAACTCACTGCACCACCATTCATCATGAAAATATATCCACTGGTGGATGTTTTGTTGTCAATGTCCCCTGCCCAATCAGAATCCACATAGCCTCAAATGTAGAGAGTCCTCTGTGATTCAACCAAGTTCCCATGGTAACACAAAGCATATTTTGAAGTGCCCTTCAAATATCTGAATACTATTTTCACAACATCCTAATCTTTTCTTCCAGGATTAGCCATAAACCGACTAAGTACTCCCACTACTTGGGCAATGTTTAGCCTTGTACATACCATTGCATGCATTAGACTACAACCCGCACTAGCATAAGGCACACTAGTCATGTCCTCCATCTCAGTAGGAGATTTTGGATAGTCTTCAATAGATAGCTTTGTTCCCTGCAAAATTGGAACAACTAGCTGCTTGCAATCATTCATACAAAATCTCTTTAGAACAATCTTGATATACTTACTTTGACTAAGCCAAAGTTTTCTACTAATTTTGTCCCTAGTTATTTCCATTCCCAGAATATACCTTGTTGTACCAAGATCTTTCATTTTGAACTTTGCAGACAACTGAGACTTCAGATCAGAAATCATTAGTTTACTATTGCCTATGAACAACATATCATCAACATAGAGAGCAATAATAAGAACTTGATCACTTTCAGCTTTGAAATACACACAATGATTAGATTTTGATCTTGCAAATCCCAATGACAAAACAAAAGTGTCAAACTTATGGTACCACATTCTAGGAGACTGTTTTAACCCATATAGACTTTTTCAACTTGCAAACCAGTTTTTCTTTACCTTTTTCCACAAAGTGCTCAGGATAGGACATATAAATTTCTTCTTCAAGATGATCATGAAGAAATGTTGTCTTCACATCCATCTGTTCAATCTCTAAGTCATACGATGCTGCAAGTAACAAAATAAATCTAATGGATGTCAACTTAGCTACAGGAGAAAAAATTTCTCCATAATCAATTCCCTCTACCTGGGAATAACCCTTTGCAACCAACCTCACCTTATATTTTTCCACACTGCCATCCAAACCTATTTTATTTTTAAATACCCATTTGCAGCCAACAACTTCTCTACCTTCAAGCAAGGGCACCAAACTCCAAGTAACATTCTTTTCTATTGATGACATTTCTTCATTCATGGCTTCCAACCAAGAGTTTGAATCAGACATTTTAAATACCTCTTTCACATTCCTAGGCTCATTAGTGCAAGAAATTAAAACACGGGAACAAGTAGAATCTATCAAAGAGAACACATACCTATCAGCTTGCTTTCTTTCATGAGTTGACCTCCTCACTTGCTAAGGCTGAGGTTGTTCCTCTTCTTCAGAACTCTCAGAACTTCTTGATCTCTCCTAAGTTTCAGGTACATTTTGAATTTTCAATTCCTCTTTACCTGGTGTCAGAGGAATTTCAACTACATCCTTTTTGATTTCTAATTTTATCTCTGACTATAGATCTAAGGTAGAAGGGTTCAGCTCACAAAACATAACACTTCTGCTATATAGAACCTTCTCTGTATCAAGATTCCAAAGCTTGTATCCTCTTATGCCAGCACTGTAGCCAATAAAAACACATGTAACAACCTTGTTCTCCAATTTATATCTTTTCTCATTCGGTACATATGCATATACCTCACAACCAAAAACTTGAATGTGTCTTAAAGAGGGCTTCTTACCAGACCATGCTTCAAAAGGTGTTTTCTCAACAAGAGCAGAATTAGGAGAATGGTTTATCAAGTAACATGATGTAGCAACTGCCTCAACCCAAAAATTCTCTTCCAAGCCAACACTACTCAGCATACTTTGTGCTCTCTCCATCACTGTCCTATTGAACCTTTCTGCAACTCCATTTTGTTTATGAATATAAGGTGTAGTTTTATGTCTTTTAATCCCATGATCTTTACAATACCTCTCAAACTCATCTGAACAAAATTCACCACCATTATCATTCCTTAAGCATTTTATTTTTCTTCTAGTCTGATTTTCTACAAGGTTCTTAAATTCCTTAAACCGACTGAACAATTCTGATTTACTTTCCAAAAAATAAACAAATGTTGTTCTTGAATAATCATCAATAAATGATACATAGTACCTTGAATTAGAAAAATAAGGAAGATTCACTAGACCAAAAACATCAGAATGTATATAATCAAGCAAACCAGAAGATTTGTGAGGACTGGAATAAAATGAAACATGGTGTTGTTTTCCATATATACAATGTTCACAAAATTTGAATTCAAGGTTACAATCATCAAGCCCTTCAACCAGGTTTTTAAACCTTTCTCTCCAATGTGGCCTAGCCTATGATGCCAAAGCATAGTCTTTTGTATTGGAAGTTTACCTTCCAAAGAGTTTACACCATCAGGAACATTTTCCTTCTTTTCTCCATGAGTAGCTTTCTGTGACTTTACAGAGACACTATTGCATTGTACAACATGTGCATCCATCTTATACAAGGTACCAATTTGTGCACCCCTTGCTAGCACCATTAAGCCTCTAGTCATCTTGCAACCATTTCCAGAGAATGTGACTTGCACTCCAACATCATTCAGCTTACTAACAAAAAGTAAGTTTTGAGCTAGACCTGGTATATGCATTACATCATTGATTCCCTTCACTCTTCCATCAGGGAATTTAATTCTGACTCTTCCACAACCAACAATTTGCAAAGATGAATCACTTGCCAAATACACCTTTCCACCATTGTATTTTTCATACTTCGTGAACTAGTCCCTATGAGATGTCATGTGGAAAAATTCTCTAGAATCAATCAGCCAAACATCATCTGATGCCTATGTAGCCATGACTGTAATGAAGGTGTCTACATCACTCTGAGAAGAATCATTGTCCGAAGAGTTATTCTTCTTCTTATTTTTCTCCTCTTTACAATCCTTTCAGACATGACTAGGTTGCCCACAATTCCAGCACTTCACTTTGGAATTCTTGCCAGGAGACTTTGATCTCCCCTCTGATTTGGATTTGGACTTCTTGTCCTTCTTCTTGCCTTTTTCTTTCGATCTGCCTCTAACATCAAGAGCCTCCTTTTCCATCTCAGAATATTTCCTTCTCATCTCTTCTGATAACAAAGAAACAACAACATCTTCCATCTTAAAAGTGGATGTCATACTCCCAATAGCCATCACCAAGTGATCCCAAGAATCTAGCAAAGAACATAATAATAGCATACAATGATCTTCTTCATTAATCTTCACACCCACAGATGTTAACTGTGCAATCAACATGTTGAAAGAGTTCAAATTATTAGCAACAGATTCTCCCTCCTGCATTCTCAAAGAGTACAACTTCTTCCTCAAGAAAAATTTATTCACCAGGGACTTTCCCTGATAAATAGTGCCAGTCTTTTCCACAAGGAAGATGCAGTCTTTTTTTCATGAACATTCAGAAGAATAGAGTGTGCTAAATAGAGCCTTATCAGCCCCTTTGATTTTCTATCTGCAAGGTCCCAATCCTCTTGCTTCATGCCTGTAGGCTTCGTTCCAGACACAGCAAGCCACAAATCATGATCAACCAACATATCTTCCATTTTAAGTTTCCACAACTCAAAATTGCTGCCATTGAATTTCAATATTTCAATATTTCCTAACATGCTTGCCATCTTAACCTGTAATTAGAATTACCAAACTTCTACAAGACTCCCACTAAATAGAATTGAAACAAAAAACCCAATTTACCGACAAGGATAAAATAACTGGCTAGGCTCTGATACCACTTGTAAGGAAAGCTAAGGTGAGGAAATAACTCTCCTAACATCAAAACCTCAAGGAAGAATGTAGAGGTGCTTTTAAATTTTCAATTATAGTCCAATTCAGATACACTTGAAAGGAATAACAAAAGGAGAGAAATTAGCATACATAGATGAACACCAGATTTACATGGGAAAACCCTTACAGGAGAAAAACCCACCACACCAAGAAAAACCCCTTTGTATTACAGTAATGAAATTACATAAAGAGTACATGTTTCACTCTCTGATGTCAATTTACAATATCATAATCCTTGATCAACCTTGTATAGAACATTCAAGTTACAATGCTCTCAGAATCAAATTCATACACACTGATCACTCAATGAACTGTTCATCCAATTCACTCATCAAACCAAACATCATCTTCGATCTTAGTGTATATCCATGTTGCCCATGGTCTATTGATCTTCCTCTCAGTAATGGACGCAACAGTCCAACTACTAGCAATTCCCATTTGGCTTCTCTGATTCATTGAAGACACACAGCGTAGGAGAGTCATCTGGTCAAAAGTGTTCAAACTTTATTTGCATGTCAGTGAGACACTAACCATGTCACCCCGATTCCACAAGACCTGATTGTCATTATCACTAAGAGTCATCCCCATCAGCAAGACATTATACCAAATGCAAGTCCACCTTGTGAGGATATATTGACAAGAGTTCAGCTATCGGTGAGAGTCATATCGATGTCCAAGAGTCACATCGACCTCAACATTCCCATCAGCAAGACTACTGCTATTCGCCAAGAGATCATACCAAGCCTTCAAGCTATACCAAAATGAACAACTGTCAGCAAGACTTACCGCTATCACTGAGAGGTAATACCAAAGTCTTCAAATCATACCAAAATCATCTTTCACTAGGAGTTATACTAACAATAGCCCACAACATCAGTGAGACAAACATCTGTCGCCAAGAGTTCTTACCAAACCCTTATGTGTTACTCTAATGACTCCTAGTGTATCACTGTTGGTGAGACATCTCCATATCAATAATAATTCATACTAAATGCTCATATCTCTCCCCAATAATTGTTGTCGCCACAAGTCTCCCCAACAACCACTATGAACCATGGTCAGTGAGAGTTCTTACCAAGCAGAGAGAGATCACAATGACAAGGAAAGTCATAACGATAACACCAGTCAGCAAGACATCAACAAGGTCTTGGCGACCTGGGCATTCCACAAGATTAACCAACTGCTAGTCGGCCAGACATAGAAGATGTCACACCAACTTGGCTCTTTCAAAGGTTTTAGCCTATGAGATTGAGGCACACAATTCCAACACGTCACACATTGCTAAAGTGAGAACAACCTTTTACAACATATCCACGATCACACAGTGTGACAACATATTGCTCATCGCTATTACAAATTTTCCTTTCAATGGCCATTCGCGATGGGTGATATGAACATAAAGCTAAGAACATTGCTCATTGCTATTACATAATTGAAGGATCAAATATCATGGGCGATAGGCAATATGAAAGGAAAATACCACTCATCCCTCATCGCTATTTGAAGGTGTAAATCTAAGAATAAATCAGCAATGAGCAATAAAGGATATTAGGACTTAAGTGAGAGTTTCAGGCACATGTTCATAAGTTGCTCTAGTGAAGGGAACTTCTAGGACAAAGATTAATTTGAAAGCGTCTAAGTTGTAAAATGTGAAAAATTGTAAGGGCTCAAAGATCCTTACCGGATTTTATAAAATAGAAAGGTCTGAACTTAGGCTAGAAGGGTCGATTACCTGGTGACAGTGAATGACTAAAATATATTAAAATAACTGGCAATGAGTAATAGGGAGTCAATGGCTTAATAGAATATTGTTAGCTTTTATGGATAGTAACCCCATGTCCTAGTGCAATAAGGATTTTAACATGGAACCAAAAAAAACATTTTTGTGGGTTCCATAAGGGCCGAGGGGCCTATTAATGATGATATAAAGGTCATAAAGGCAAAATGGTGTCATAGGGGCCTATTAATGATGATATAAAGGTCACAATACGAGATCATAGAGGGCCTATTGAATATATTTTCTTAATTTCAATGTCATCACACAAAACACTAATAATTTGAATTCGTTAGATTTTACACCCTCCAATAAAGGAGAGGAAAAAATATCAGAATCTAAAGAGTCTTGTGTAGTGTTATTGTTTTTGCATACTTAATCAGAAATAGGTCACAATATGGGATCATAGGGGCTTATTAATTTAGTGTGGTCACAGGCGCCGATTAAATATCTTTGCTTTATGTCAATGTCATCATGCAAAAAATTAATGATTTGAATTCATTAGATTTTACACCCTCTAATAAAGGAGATGACAAAATCTCGCAATCTAAAGAGTCTTGTGTAGTCTTGTTTTTTTTGCATACTTAAGCATCTTAAATGTCTACTTTAGTGTGAGTTTGACATGGGTCATCCTCTCACTAAAGTGGGGGAAAAATGTAGTGTCATAAAAAGTAATCCTTATGAAATAAATTACACAACAAATTACATGAAGAAAAAGAAAATTACACAACAAATTTTGATGAGCTTAAGAAAACTTAATTTTCCTATTAATTTAGTGGGCCTATTAATAGGCCCCTGTGACCCCGCTAAATTAATAGGTCACAATATGGGGTCATAGGGGCCTATTAATGGTGATAAAAAGGTCATAAATGCAATAGGGCCCAAAATTCAATGTTAAAGTGTAAATAAATACACGTTACAACACTAAATTAGGATGACCCCATGTCAAACTTGTTATCTCTTAAAGTTTCACCATAGCTAAGTTGCAAGACTTAGCACTTTAGAGAAACATGGAATCAATCCTAGGTTGTGGGTCACCTAGAACTTGGAGTGGATCTCCAGATAAAGTTGGCTTCTAGTTGGTTATCACCTAAAGCTACTCTACTCTACTGATTTGATAGGGAAAAGGGTAGAAAGAAATATATAACTTAAAACTAAAAATTGAAAATAAGGGTGATACACCAAACTGAAAAGGACAATGAAACTAATAATTTCATACACATGGCTACAATAACATAAACTAAAGATGCACAACCTATTATTGTATGTCTTTGCATAAATATTTCACAAAAAGGTCCTAGAACTCAAACTTCTAGTAGGAAGATATCTTCACAACTAAATGTTATTTTGCACTTCAAGACACAAGTTTCAACATGCATTGACACACTTTCTACATAAAGGTATCAAGAACATGAGACAAAGTTAAAAGGAAATAATAAATAGCTCACAAATAAATTGATCAATCACTTAGGAACAAACAATAATGCAAAGAATAAGTAGGAAAGATCTCATATCAATTGCATCCAAGGTTCTCACTATATTTCATATCCAAAAAGAGCTACAAAAATATGCTCCAATCTACCAAAGGACTCAAAAAGTCACTAAGTAAAAAAACTATACACTCAGAACTAACTCCAAATGAGTCAACAAAGTGACTATATCTCACAACTCCCTCCTAAAATCTACCAAAAGAGGAACTAAAAATTGATTGGGGTCAGATGCCCCAAAAAATCCAATAATCTAACTACATCTCCTCCAAAAAGACTTCAATAGGCTAAAAAGGTCAAGTAATGGCCTTACCCACCATAAAAGCATCAAAACAACCCCTATATGCTCTCCAAGACTTTTAATTTCAATCAAAACAATCCCCTATACTCCTAGAACATGTTGGTTAAATCCATCAACACTCTCTTGTATTCTTGCAATGCATAAACCCTTCGCTAAATCATTGAAAGCATTTATGCACATGTGCAAGATCATGATGAGCGAAAAAGTGGTGATATGATGGGTATTTGTAGGTTATGTGGATGACGACATTTTTTTACCCAAAATTGATGAAGTGAAAAGAGCTTTTAAAGGAGATTCTCAACTTTCCACCAATATAAATTATGCTTTACTTTGAATTTAATAAATAATTATTATTCATTTTCTATTTGAATTATGACTAAATTCCTTATTGATAGGCTTATTGAAAAACATATATAGCATTCAAACAGTATCACATTTTTTGAATCGAAAACATGCATCACATTCTATGCTTCACATACTATAGGATTAAAAAAAGAAAATTTGAATTTCATGAAGTTTTGACCAAGTTAAGGTCAAAACTTGAGTTTTTATGTTTTTAAAAAGTTGTAATAAAAAAATCATAATTAATTATTTACTTGGAAAAAAATTACAAAAAAATATGTATCACATTCAGACATGAGCCCTCTACTTATGTCTAAAATCTTATAAAAAAATATTATTATTTTATTATGGTTAGGGTGGTCAAACAAACACCTACTTCTTATTTTGTCCCTAAAATTTAAGTACTACTATATTGAAATTTCAAATTTTCACCAAATAGATTTAAAAAAATAAATAAAATCCTAGTAGTTTAGAAACTACATTCAATTTTCTACATATTATATTGTTACATATTTTTGAAATAATATAGATAACTTATTCAAATTTTTATGTCAAGTTATCTAACTCTGATTTTTCTAATTTTTTGCCACTTAAGGGTTTGTTTTTTCCGTGATGATCTTGCACATACCCTTACACACTACTTTTGCATTAAAATAGTAACTTTGATTAAGTGATTTATAAAAACATCACATAATAAAGTTCTTTACATTTTAAATAAATGCAAAATTACAAGTAGTTTGACCCTTTGTAACTCAAGCAAAAACACAAGCCTTGAAAGCTTACACATAGTATATTCAAAGGTAAATGGGAAACTAAGGCATAAGATTTAAGTCTTATCCCACAATGTATATATTAGTCCCCATCTATTTTTTAAAAAACTATGGCAAAAATGCCATTTTGGTCTATCGACATAATAGGGCTATGAAAACCCTAACAAACTAAAGAAAGGCACAATGAAAGATAAAACATCCATTTCATTTTTCTCTCGATGCTTCTAGAGGAAGTTGCCAACACCATAGGGTTTCTTCAAAGCTTCATTCATGGAGATTAGAGGTGGATTTTGACATTACAAAGGCACCTCCTTCATAATTTCTAACAAACCATGGCTTCTATGTGTTTGGTAAGCATTTATCTGATGTCCATTGCATTTTTTGAAAATATAAATGCTCAAAATTGAGCTATCTTTATACAAAAATGAATATATTGCATACCTTATGCTTCTCTTTATAAATACATACATTTTCTAAAGATTGTTTTCCATTTTTGTAAAAAATTGAAGATTTCATCAAAGCCCTAGGCCATAGTCTTCATTGTAGCATTTTTTGAAAAGTGCACTTCTAGTATCAAGGGTTTGCATATTTTTAATGTCAAGTTTTTTCCACCTTTTGTATTATGGGTTTTGAAACCCTTTAATGGACGCATTCATCTATGTATTTCTGGGTTTAGAAACCATTTATGGTTGTGGCCATCCATTGTTTCTAAGCTTTTTTCCCTTTTGCTTACTATCTCCATTGACATTTTTGCTCTATTTCGGGCCACCGTGGCTATACTGGGCTTGAGTCTCTGGAATGCTAGTTCATGAAAATGCTCATGCATTTTTAGGGTATTGATATGATGAGAAATCTACAAAAAACTCAAGGTAATGACACCATCCCTCGATTCTTGGATTATTTTTTTCTCCTTAGCTGAGATATGCTCTATTTGAGCTCTATGTGAATGGAATAATAAGTGTTTCCTTTTGTTTCCTGATGTCTTTTGAAACCCTCCATGATTTCTTGGCCATGGCCTCACTGTGACTACAAACATTCATACTACTGCACTTTTGTGTATAGATACTTATGATAGTGGCAAATGATGAAAACATTATGGCTCTGGTTGTTTTCTTCGAATTTTCTACTATGAATATGATATTCTTCCCTATTTGGTTGTTCAAGGAATGCCATCACATGGACCTTTTGATTATGATTATTGCTTTCCCCTTTTTTCTTTCCTTTGCAACTTGATCTATTAATGTGTTTGGATGCCCCTCATGATTTTTTCATGATAATAATTGTACCGATTTTGTCTCATCACTCTGATTTCTCTTTTGTTGTCATGGATTTGATATGGATGCATGCTATCATAGTGATGAAAGCCACTTCAATCCTCTACCATTTCATGTCTTTCCCTTTCTAAAAAATACTAACAATTCCATTGTGTATTCTATGAAAAGATAATAAAGAAAACACTCCATTCTTTCACTTGGCCTCAATAGATTTGCACTGTACTTATTATCATTTCTTTGGATTTCACTATATCTATCCTATGTTGGTTTTGTGTGCTACCTCAAAACCTTGCTAAATATTCATGGCTTGTCTATTCCTTTTACCTTGACAATCATCATATTTTACCGTCTCACTGCATTCTGAATCTATCATATGCCTTTGGTCATTTTTTTGTCTCAATTTTCATGGATGATATCTCACTTCTAATGGACATCATTTTCCATCATTTTGCTATCATGATTGCATTCTTCACATTTATCTATCATTAAACTTGATTAGGCTTTATATTTTTTGCACTTAAAAAATCCTAAACCTGTGTCATGGACTTACCTCATTTGTGATCTACCCCTAAATCCTTCACTGTAGCTCCCTATGTTGCTAGTTACTGCATGAATGTATTTTTGTGACCTCATGACAACTGACACAGTGTTATCTATGTGAAGGTCTAAGTAGTTACCTTGATGTACCTTTATGCTATATAGTATGTTTACTATTTCATTGTTTCTCACCTATAGCTTGCAATATCATTGTCCTATGATTACCTTACCATGTTAATTGCAAACAAAAACAAATCCACCATTTCATGTAATACTATGTTGCATTACTTTTGAACTCAATACATATATTACACTACTGGTATGCATGCTGGAAAGGAGAAATCATTTCACCACATTTTAAGCAACCAAAAGACCACTCTATTATTTATTATTTACACCTTTCAGTATCATGATTGCTAGTCTAGAATTGAAAGCTATGACAACTTGAAGTAACTGTATGTGTTGATGATACACTTAAATCCTTCTATTTATCATATATCTTCTCCTTGTAGATTTTCATGTCTTCATAACAGATCAGTGACATCTACCCCTGGCCAAGACAAAGGAACATCTTTATGAATGTCACCATAATCTATAGGCTATTTTCTAGCAATGATTTATTACTGTCACCACTTCATTTCACTTATGAGTATGTTGCTCCTAGATTATGATTCCATGTTTAATACCCACTGCTTCTGGGTTATGATCACTTACTGAAAAAACCTCTTTTGCATTCATTGTCACCTATAGAAACAAATGATTGTGTCACTAATCCATTAAATTTAGTTGATTCCCTTATAGTTTTTGATAGGAACCTGTAAGACCTCATTGAGTAACTCAGAACAAAAATATTAGTCTTTGTAGATGAATCTTGTGACATGCTTTTATTGACAAAGAGTATCACTATTAATGTGAGGAGACTTCCATTAATAATGATATATATTCTTTATCAGTATCACCATGATTGATGAGATTTATCAACATGAATTGAATGATGATATAAAAATGCAACCATACCTCTATATTGAAAAAAAAGGGCAACATCTTGGGCTCAACCCTTGTGGGAGCCACATTTCATCCCACATGTTGTAATAAGATAAAAAAAAATCAGTAACAAGGATTTCACCTATACCTACACAAGAAGCAAACATGTTAGATAAAAACAAGCATATGATAAATGTGTTTGATAATTCTCTTGTTTTCCTAGATATCTATTGTATGCTTGGCTATTTGAATGCACATGAGGATCAAATTATATGTTCATAGATGTATGCACATATTTTGACTAGTGATCCTTCATTTCTCTAACATCGCTTCTCTTATAGATGTAGGGAAACTAGGAGTAGCAAGGAGAGCATCAACTAGAAGTAGGACAAACATGAGAGATTGAGGATGATGCAGAACAAAGCAACCATGATTCATCATTTAGGAAATGATAGGTCCCCTTTCACTTTATGTGCATACTTTTTCTTCTATTTCTATAAATGTATAATGGTTTCCATTATATGCATTCATATAGTCAGTCTCATAACTTGTGTGGGACATCCTACTTTTATATGATCAATAAAGACTACAATTTTGAAAAGATTGTGCATTCTCTTCTATGTTATATGCATTTGGATAATGAAATGTTGCATTGTATTCTTCAAACTTTTCTTATGCACATGAATATGACATAAAAAATTTAAAATGTACCCTCTTTTCACATGTAGAATATAAACAACACTACCTATTTGGGCTAGTAGCAAAAAACATGTAACAAAGCTCACACTAAAGTAGACACTTAAGATGCTTAAGTATGGAAATATAAAAAGAATACACAAGACTATTTAGATTGCAATATTTTTTCCTCTCCTTTACTGGAGGGTGTAAAATCTAACAAATTCAAATCATTAGTGTTTTGTGTGATGACATTGACATTAAGTGTAAGTAAATCATTACTGTTTTGTGTAAGTATTAGGTGTCATACTTACACAAGACTCTTTAGATTGCAAGATTTTGTTCTCTCCTTTGTTGGAGGCTGTAAAATCTAACAAATTGAAATCATTAGTGTTTTGTGTGATGACATTGACATTATGCGAAGATATATTTGTTTGTTTCATTTCTTGCAAAGGATAATAATCAAGATCACTAGTGTCTATCAATTGATGATACACTAATGTTAAATTTGGCTTAGAGGAATCTTTTGTAATAGTGTTGATATTAATTGAAGGCTTTTTTGTGTCTTTTTAGGGGAAATAACCAAGACCACTAGTCTCTTCTTATGTGTGAGGGTCTATAGGGACACATATACCTTTTTCTCTAGCACCACATCCTTTACCATTATATCCAAGTTGTATCGTAATTTTATATTGTCTTCCATAAAGATTTTTCATTTCTTTAGGATTCAATGGTTGCTCATAATTAAGTTCATAATTTTTTTTTTGTAATTTTCTTTTTATTCTTGTATTTTTTTATGTAATTTGTTTCATAAGGATTACTTTTTTTGACACTACATTTTTTGCCCACTTTAGTGAGAGGATGACCTCACATAAAACTTGATTTTACTATTAATTTAGTGGGCCTATTAATAGGCCCCTGTGACCCCACTAAATTAATAATTAAGTTAATAATTAAGTAGACATTCAAGACACTTAAGTATGCAAAAATAACAAGACTACACAAGACTCTTTAGATTGCAAGATTTTGTCCTCTCCTTTACTGGATGGTGTAAAATATAACAAATTCAAATAGTTAGTGTTTTGCATGATGACATTGACATTAAGAAAAGATATTAAATAGGCCCCTATGACTCCACTAAATTAATAGACCCCAATGACCCCATATTGTGACCTATTTCTGCTTAAGTATGCAAAAATAACAAGATTACACAAGACTCTTTAGATTGTGATAAAAATTAATTTGACTATCAATTTAGTGGGCCTAATAATAGGACACTATGACCCCACTAAATTAATTATTAATTTTATAATTAATTTGACATTCAAGAGACTTAAGTATGCAGAAATAACAAAGATACATAATCATACCCTATCTAAGGCCAAGAGAAATAGAGAAAAACTAAGGATCAAGCACAACCAACCGAACACAATGTGGAGCAAGGCTATTTATCCAAGAAAAAGGATCAAGCTTAGATGGTCCAAAATGATGTGGAACACATCTGGGATATTTTTCCATAACATATGCTACTCACTCTAGGTTAGTGGAACCTCGGTCTATCCACTAGGTGAGTTGTCCCAATCAAGTGGAAAATGAGATAATCATATTAGCCTCTCATACCATACCAACTTTATCCTCTTGAAAACTTCGATAAGGAACCACAATGTAATGCTTTTGTAAATACTTTTGTAATGTAAAATTTTGTTAAAGGGGATTTTTCTTTGTTCAAGTAAAGGTCTTCTTCTTAAGGAGCATTGTTCCTAATGTCTCCAAGAGAGGACAAGTCAAGGTGTCAGATCATCACTAATGGGATTCATTTTTTTCATCTTTCCATGATGGTAGATCATACACTCTTGGAAAACATCAAACCCAATGAAACCACCAAGAAGAGGACACATCACAACAAAACAGGAAAAAAATGCCATGAAATTTTGTCACAAAATCATACCAAATTTTTTGTGTAAGACATTAGAGCTTCCCTTGTAAAACCCTATTCCAAGTCATATGTTTCCAAGATAAATTGTATCATGAAATAGGAAAGAAGGTTTTCCCCCACAAATATATAAGGTATCTATGGATTTTGGGTCAGTATGTTTTTTCTACAATGTTTTCAAGAGCCTAGAACTATCATCATTACACCAATACACATAGAACTAGAAGAATGAAATAAAGAGAGAAAAAATAGAGGAAAATACTTTCAATTCAACATGGAAGAGACCTAAATGTCTCAATGCCTTGCATCATCCCCAAAAGAAAAACACAAGACAAATGGAAAAGATAAAGAAAAATATTTTGGATCAACATAGAAGAGACCTAAATGTCTCGATGCCTTGCATAATCCACAAAAGGAAAATATAAGAAAAATGAAATGATTATGACATATATAGGAAAGCACAAAAAAGAGAGATAGATACATCAAATGAAACAACACAATGGATCACATTACGCACATGAAATCACACAATGAAAACATGAAAATGGAAAAGACTAGTAAGATGCATGTGAGTCAACCTAAAGCAGGTCGTTCACATCCCAATCTTGGTCAGTGTAAATGAGAGGTAGACACTAGTGATAGGGACAAGATCAAGTACCAAACTAGGGGAAGAACTAGGTTCAACACTCTTTTTAGGATATTTGTCATTTAAGCTCATAGAAGAAGAAAACAATGTATTCAACTCATCATGCACTTGTTCATCAATCTTTGCAATGTCAATGCCATCATCTAGATTTATCACAAGAGGAGGTCGAATAACAATGTCCATACAATGTTCTTGTTTATGTTGTGAAGAAGGTATAGGACCATCATGCTTTGCTTCAAGTAAGTTTGGATTCTATTTTTCTATGTTGTTCTTGTCTTCTTGAGTTTGTAATCTATTAGAAATAGCACAACGCCTATGCCTACACTCTCTAGCACATTGAGTTTGTTTCAATCTATTGTCAATTTGTGTTTGTGTAAGAGTGGGTTTGTCAATCATAGCCTCCTTCTCTTCTTTGGGAGCAATAGAAGAAAAAATAGTAGGTTTTTTGGTCACTTTCTCTTTGACTTTATAAATGTGTTTGACTCGAGGAGGGACAATGGGATTGTTTGTATTATCTCACTATCTCTTGTAGGAAATTGCAGGAGGTTTGTCTATAGGTTGTTCTTGTATGTTCGAAAGTTATTTTGGTTCGATCATTGCTTCATCAAGGGTAGGTGTTTTATTTATAGGTTGAGGCATGTTTCAAAGGGATAATTCTTCTATTTTCTTTCCCTTAAACTTCTCATGTGATTTGAAAAATAAATCCTCATGGGGCTTGATAGGTTCCATAGGTTGAGGCCAAAAGTAATCTATGAAAAATTCCCTTTTATTGATGAAGGATTGAATCCACTATGATGCATAGTAAAGATATAATTTCCAAATGGAAACTTTAGACATTTATGCACAACAGAAGGGACAACATTCATGGAGCAAAGCCATGGATGACCTAGCTTCACATGAAATTGGTACAATTTTGGAATGATGGAAAATGATACAATTAATGTTTTTGGTTCCACTTTTAAGGGAGATCTATCAAGCCTATCGTACAGTAAGAAAACTCATTCTGCATCTTGATCCATGCTTTTAGTTTGTTATATGTATCTTGATATAATTCATGCACATATAGGAATTCTTTAGTGATCACATTATCTCCATAGACATGATCAATCAATATCACATTGGGTTCACCATTAATGATTAGGTGGAAAATAGGGTTCACCAAAATGAATCAACAAGATGATGAACCACTAAGTTTTTCCACACTAAAAACTTGCAATTATGAGAGCAAAAAGATGTAAATAATAATTAGAAATGATACCTAACTATTATAGCAACTATGAGGAAAGTTTTTAAAGCTCAAAGAGGTGTATACCTTGCTGCAAGAGGCCTATTTTTAGGGCACAAAGCACTCTCAAATTCTCAAATTCTAAGTTGTTAGCTCACGAAAACCTATACTTAATATGGTAGCTTTAATTCTTGATTCTTGCACTTTAAAGGAAAACTTTTCAACTTTTCAACTTTGAAAATTTTGCTCTAAACTTGCTCTCCACTTGATATTAACCTATAAATCTACAAACACACATTCAAGGGAAGAATTTTTTTTTGATTGTTCATGAATAGGGGTTTTCCTAAGTCAAACCCCTTGTAGGTAATTAAACCAAATGATTTGAAAATGAAATTGAAGCATGAAACATGAAATGATGCAATATAGATAACTTGGATGTTGTCTTGTAATGTAAATGTGCAATCTAACATGTGGTAGCCATGAAGAATGTAGATCTTGATCCTTGAATATGATGTGAAACAATTCTTGCAAGTAGATCTTCAATGCTACACTCACTTTCTTAGCTCAACAAAATGTATGAATGCATTAAATCCTTGACATGATGATATGATCTTGAATTGCTGCAATAACCTTAAAATATACCTTGAAATTCCTTTTAAAATGCTCTTGGAATGCTCTAATGCTTGTAAACATAAATGCTTGCTCCAGAATTAGAATAAATTATTGGATTTCTTGTAAAACTTACTAGGAGAAACAATGTGTATTGACCCCTTATTTATACTAAATTAGGAGATTAACGATGAAATTCAAACAATTAAAGCCAACACGAGATATGTAAATAAAAATTATTAAATTCTCACCACAATGAAATTCAAAAGTGGGGTCCTCATTAAGGGATGACCCATTCGCCACCTAGGGCGAATGGGTCTTCGCTTAGTTTTCCAAGACCTAACCTAGAGGGATAGAAAGAACATTAAAAACCCATTTAGAATCAACTGATAAAGGGGGTCCTATAGAGTGAGGACCCATTCGCCACCTAGGGTGAATGGGTTCTAGCACCAATTTCTAGGAGCCTAATTTTTCCCAATTAATTGTTATACAATTTAAATTGTGTGTGTCAAGATAGATCCTTGAGAGGTGTCATAAATAAGGTTTAAATTTGAATTAAAGGGGTTAATCAACTCCAATTTACCACAATTAAGGGGACCCTAAGTAAATGTTAAAATGTGTTACAACACTTTATAACACCTAAATATGATACACATTAGGTATATTTTATTAAAAGGGGCCCATTAGGCTTAATTCATTAAATAAACCCTAGAAAAATGTGAAAGTGTGTTACAACATTTTACAACACTCTTGCAAAGGACAATTTAAGATGCATTTTAATTAAATAAGGACCCTAGAATGATGTGAATGTGTACAACACATTACAACACTATTCCAAGATACAATTATTTCAAATTTATCTCAATTATCCAAATTAAGTGTGAAAAAGGATTACTTTTTTCGACACTACAAAAATAAGTATGTGACCATCTCAAATGCTAATAGTGTGTGGTTTTGTGGATTGTAAAAAAGGAATCATTATTGTTCCTACCAATCCACTTCTTATAATTGGTCACTTATTGTAGGATTATACATCCATGGTAGTGAATAGAGATAAGGTTGTGTTGGACATATGTAAAATAAAAGATTAGGCATACAAATGTTTTCAATTAAGGGGTAATGTCATAACTATGGATAGATATATTATATTATGGGAAGTTGTTACACCCCAATTGTGTAATTACTATTTACTATTACTATGCTAGGTAAAATGTGAATTTTGGAGATGAATAAATGATTCTTGTACCTTGTTATCAACATGAATGTTATCTCATTTGATGTTGTTTCATTTGATGTTAGCTTAGTTGATGTTATTCATGGTGAAATATTGCATATATGTGTAGAAGGTTATTGAATTGTTATAATTATAACTTTTGAGATCCTTCTATAGTACTACATATGTTGTGAACAATTGAATTCCATGCACATGTGTTAGTGGACATAGGTATGTGTTTCATTCCTCCAGGGAGAGGGGAAGTATCACTTAGGATAAGATCTTGGTTGGGAAACTGATAAAAGTAAACTATCAGAGTATACACACACCACATTAGAATGATTGAGTTGAGTTAGTTTGTGGGTAATAGGTAAGTCATCCCTAGCCAATATGTTTGCATTTGAGAGTCTTGTTACTACTGCATGCATTTTTGGGTTATATTTATTTGTTTGAGCTTTGAGTCCTTCCTTTTGACATTCTAGTGATTGTGCTCGGGTTGAGTCTTTGAGCTTTATGAATGATTACCTTTACATCATTTCATATGAATGCAAAATGTAGCATGTATATGAACATATATATAAATACATATACAAAGACCCGTGTATGAGAGCATTAGTAAATGCACATGTATGTGAGTAGAAATACTCACAAATGTACATAACAAGGAAACAACTATATATATGTGTTTGTGTGTATGACTATAGTTACAAGGTCATAATTATTCAATATCAAATGGATTACTTGACTATCATATTTCCATATAATGAATATGCTTGTATATAAACACAAATACACTTACCAATGTTAATGCTTATCAGAGAAGTGTATATATGTATATATTATATAAGTATGTGTGTATAAATATATAAACGTATTATTATTCACGGAATATGATAAGAGTTATACACCTAATTATAGAATGGGTATATATTAAAAGGGTAAGAATATATATAAATATGATTATATATATCTTAATAGATATTCATTTGAAGCTTTAAGGAAATGTAGCTATGAATATATATAAAGATATATTATTATATATATTTGTACATAAATGAAATATGTTAAAGTATATATATGTATAAGAGTGAATTTACACCCTAGGCTTAATTCCCCTATTTGCCTTTATACACTTTAGAAAACCAAATTCGGAGGCTTAAATTTACTTAATCCCATTGTTAGCTGTCCACAAGAAGCCTACTTTGTGTGTTAGTGGAGGCATTTCTATTGGGGACACCCACATGACATAGACTTCTACGTGGCGGGCTTACGTCCCTGGCAGATTCCTACAACTGAGCCAACAAAGGTGTTACTCTTCCCATTAGCAACAAAGTTGTAATGCCTCCTTTGGCCAACTGACCTAAATATGGATGTTTTCTTCTTCATTCCCTCATATTCACTATTTTGATTGGCATTCCAACACTTGAACAGACTAAGCTTACATACTCTCACTCTCACAAGCTCACTTTCACTCAATTCCAAGTAGTCCAAGCATTCCATTGCAGCAACATCACACTCCATCAACTCGGTAGAGCATGTTTGGGACCATGCCATATGCAACAGAGGCTTGAGTTCCTCTCATTTGTCCCCCAAGCAGCCTTGAGTGCTCTTGGTGGAGGTGGTAAGCTTCCCTCTCCTCTCCTCTATCATTTGATGAGTAACATAGTACTGCATTGTAGTGTTTGTGTTTTCATTACATTTCTTCCGTATCTCATTTTTTTGGCTGTCCATGGTAGTGGAAACACCTAAACAGGGGTTTGATTAAGGCATGTTGCTATATAGCCACGCAACATTTTCCCTTCTTATTATATGTAGGTGTGTGAGGTCTTGGAGAATCAACTAGAAAATGAGTTCATTGGTGAAATTCTCCTCATCTTCATCACTCTTGATTATTTACATTATCATATTAGAGATTATATAATTTACTTAGTTCTACCATTTTTTCCCTTTAGTTAGCTCGTGGAGCCATTAGCTAGTTTTTAGTGACTTAACCTCATTTTTCTTGTTGTCTGGCTGTACAAACGACAACACACTTTTGAGACACCAGTGCATCATGCTATCCTCCAAAGTCCATTCTTCTGTCCTCAGACATAGAGCTTTCTGAGATGAAATGTTAAACCTAAAAACTAGCTAGCCTAGCCTCTTTCTAAATTTTAGGCATGTTGATTAGTTGAGAGGCCTTACAGTCCTCGTTACCCTTGCCTTATATACCCTAAACACTACATTTAGTTGAGGTAAGTTAGGGAAGCCTCTCGCATCTTGACCCTCTATGACCCAAGGTCTTGCATACAGTGGTCTGCCTCTCTTAAATTTTTAGTGAACCCGATGTGAACCAACGTTTGTTCATCTATTAGTGTTGAAACTTCCCTCGGTTACTTCACAATTGTTGTGTTCTCAAGTGTTGTGAAGGTTTATGAGCATCACAACATAGTCCACAACTTCTCAAAATATTGTAAGGAGAGGTGTATGACACCTCCCAATGGATAGAACAAAGGTCTCACTTGGTCTCTTTATGGGTCTCTTCTCTAGGTCTGCTATTAGTTTGGCTACGTAGGAGTAGGTGTCGAGGGGTGAGATAGGATTCACTAATGAAACCAATCACATCGCAACTCCTCTTGTATCCCCCATGCCATCATTAGTGGATGAGCATGAGGCCATTCAAATCCTTGTTGAATATGTGTCCACCTTTCAAGGGGGTTGGGTGACCTTGAAAATCATTTGGAAATAAATTTGAAGAAGGCTAGGGCCACTCGGGTTGTTAGTGAAATAGGACACATGATGGATAAAGACCAAATAGGTGTAGAGCTTCTAAGTAGTCTTTTCAGTATTGCCAAAATGTGTGCCCCTTTGGGCAACCCTAGTTTTGCACAAGGAGTCACCTCAAAAGAACATGAGAGACAGCTAGGAGTATCAATGCCTCCCACCTCTGTCTACATAGTCAATGTGATCCCTTCCATTAGTATCCCTTCCATCCCTAATTAGCCAGAAAATATCAAGGTGAATAAGGTCCTGTTGGGATTTAGCTTTACCCCTTTTGTTACCTCTGGTGGTGGAGGTCTTGGCAGGATAGACGGTGGAGGCTTTGGTAGTGGGAATGGATTTAGTAGTGGAGGTGGTACTGGAAAAGGTGGATCTGGTGGAGGTTGTGGCGGTGGTTCCAAAAGTGACCCTACTAGTGGTGGTGGCTTTGGTAGTGGCTCTAGAAGAAGTCACATTGGTGGCAGTTCTGGAGGCAGAATTGGCAGTGGCTAGGAAGGAGGTTCCTCTGGCCGTTTATCTTCTAACAACCCTATTCTGAATACTCTACTTCAAAATATGGGTAAGATGCAAAGTCAATTAGCAAGCCTTTCCCAAACCTCTACCCAACCAATTTTCTAGCCTTTCTTCCAACATAGCCCATTGTCGGTTGTCATCTTGAACATACCCTTCACTCAGGGAATGGAGATTCCTAAATTTGAAAATTTTGGGGGTAAGGGGGATTCCTAGACACACTTGTCTGCATTTAATGCTCTTTGCACTAACTTCTTCCATCATGATGGCTTGATGACGAAACTATTTCCGTGATCCCTCAAGGACACAACAATTGAGTGGTACTATTCCTTTCCTGATAATTCCATTTTCTTGTTCAACCAGCTTGTTAATCAATTCCTCAGACAATTCCAAGAAAACATCAGGCCAAAGATGACCTTTTTAGATCTTGCCTGATGTAAGCAAGGAGACAATGAGAAGATTACCAATTTCATAGTGCATTATCAAGTGCTTCTTTCACAAATCTCATACTACTTGCTTGATTCTAATGTAGAGAAGTTGTCCATAGGAACTTACAAAGGCCTTGGCAAGAGAAGTTTTCCAATATGAAATACCCTTCCTTCGTGCATTTGTGTGCAGCCTTACGAGAATACCAATAGATAGTTTCTCAGTTCAAGGGATGCTCCTCACACTCTCATTTTGAAGGAAATTCCATCACATCAATCTCTAGGAAAGGAAAAGTCATTGAAAATTTAGTAGCCATTGTTGATGACAATGACCTCAAACACAACCAAAAAATTCATGAAGTTGTCTAAATCTTACACTTCCATCTTGTAAAATTTGTTGAAGGATAAGATCATAACTTTGCCACCCCCTAAGCCTGTTAGGGAACCCTATCCTAATTGGTATGATGGGAGTGATTACTATCAGTACCATCACGTTAACATAAATGATACCAAAAACTGTATGTGGTTGCGTCATGAGATACAAGACTGCATCAAGGATGGTAGCCTTCATCTCGATGGGAATAAGCAGAACACTAACAAACTAGTGGAAAAAGCTAACAGGGAATTATAAATATACACGAACCCATTTCTGTCACATTCTGCCAACATGATTATCAATCCCACTAATTTTATTCCTCAACCCAAGGCCTATCTAAACATGTTCATGGTAATTCCTACTACTCCACCCACAACTAATTAGTCAGATATTAAATTTATAGATCTGCCCTTAAACAACAAGCCTTCACGTCTTTACATTTTGCTCGCATTAACGGTAAAATTGTGATGGGAGTCTTGATAGACCCTGCAATCTATGTGAATATTATTACTAAATAAACAATAGTATTGAACTCATTGCAAAATTAAAAGTATGGGGAAAAAAAATCTACCATCTGTACCCATGATGGTGTGAGTCTTAAACCTTATGGCTCAATCACTTTTTCCATCCTAGTTAGACCTAGGAGTGTTGACATAGTCTTTGATGTTATTCCAGAGCCAAACTCATTTAGAGTGAAGCTAGGCATCCCTTGGTTGGCTTCCATGAATGGGATCACATATGTTATTCATAAGTGTTTAAAGTTTCCCACGAGGGTGTCATGCATGTAGTTCATGATACTGGATATCAGCCTTTGGTATCTCATGGTGGATATTCACTAGATCACTTTTGGCCCTCCCTGGTAGGTTTACTTCCTCTAAGAATGGACCTACCTTACAAGAACTATGTGATGTATGAAACAGGGGGAGAAAGGGGAGCCAAATCTACCCTTCCTACAATGGAAAAATTAGTCGCCTCATCTTCCAAAAATAAGAAGTAGCCTGCTCTCACAACTACTCCTTCTCCAAGAGAGAAAGAGGAGTCCACGCTGACCCCTTCTCCTCCCCACAAAGGTGAAGAGAAGGCTCTACTATTTTCTCTCTCTCCCCCGAAGAAGGAGGAGAATCCCATAACGGCTCCCTCTCCTTCTCGTAAAGGTAAAGAGAAAATGACCTTTTCCTGGACTGCCCCATCCTCTCCCCTTTCCTATGAAGAGTACTTGGTGAGCAAGCCCAGTGGCTATCCTTTGAGTTTGATGATTCCTCCTTAGTGTAGGAAAAATATTAGAATAGAAGACCTTCCTAATGAATATCTAGGACCATGGTACTACTTATATAGCAAAAAGAAAGGTTCTCATAGAAAATTTGATATGCGGCCTCCTACTGCTCCTGCTCTTAAGGCAGTGAGTGAAAAGAGGCCCACTACCGAGGCTCTTGAGTTGACTCCTATCACTCCTCAGCCTACTCCCCATCCTCTTATATAGGAACCTATTCCTCCACCTGCAACAACCATAGTGGATGTTCCTATGGTCAAGTAGGAACCTCCCATCCCTTTACAAGCTTTGGCTTCCAATTCCAAGAGCCATAGAAACCGCCTTGCACGTGAGCACAAGTGTTGACGAAAGGCTCTCTTGGTTGAGCAAGCCACCTCACAACAGAAGGAGGAAGAAATGACCACTCCTATTTCAGGATCTCCTACCATGTTTCCTTCCTCCCTTCATGTTGCTCCTCTTCAACCTGATTTTCTCCCAACTTTTTTTGCGAGCACAAACACGCCTAACCCTAAACGGGTACAGGTGTTTATCGCTCCTTCAGTGGAGCCACCTTTGTTGATGTACATCCTAAATATTCAGCCCTTCCCTAAGCCCATGGACATGGTTAACACTTAAATCATGTCCACTGTGGTTCTGTCCTCCTCTTCCTCTGCACCCCTAGCTTTGTCAATGGGGAGTTCACCTCCTCTAGCAAAGAAAGAGGTGGAGGTGGGTCCTTCTAGAAAGAAGGATGTAAGAGGAATCCACCTTCTTCACAAGGTGGCCCTATGATGACTTGCTTTGTCCTTGTGAAAAAACTAGTCCTAGCTTCCCCTGAGTTCATCACTGCTCCTGAGTCATTTGACAAGCTTAATGGTGAATCTTAGGAACAGCCTGTGCCATCCTCTAAGGATAAGCATGATGCTCCTATGAGATGCATGTTTAATTCCATGGATGAAGTCTTGGCCCTATCCACAATCTTCACAAAATCACTAACTTTGACTCCACAAGAGCTCATTGGAGAGGACCTTGAATGGCCCTCTTCCTTGACCCTTGTTGTGGGAGGCTCGGATGCTCCCCCTTTTAACATTCCACCCTTGTAGGCTCATCCTCCTTCCCCTTATGAGGATCTTGATTGGGAAGCAGACAACCTCTGAGATGACCAATGTTAAGAGGAAGGTCCCCTTTTCTTGATCTTGTGTGTGTGTATGCATTTTGTGATGTATTCTCCCATACTCATGCTATATGTGCCTAGATGACCCTTGTCATCCCTATTGGTGCTTGAGTACAGGTGTGGTTTTTGTGTTGTAAACCTTATTATATTTTTACTATCATTCTTCTATGTTTGTGATTGATTTTTGATAAATTGGGGATGATGCAAAGCGTTGGGGGCATTTAGGATCCCCTTCCATGTTGACCCAATTTTTTTTATTTTTACTTTTTTTTTTGTTCATTCTTCCTAATCTAGTTGGGGATTGATGATTTTTCACCTTGCATTGCAGTTACCTATTATTATATGAGCTTGGACAGATCTGACCCCACTAAACTAGATCCCCCTGTGTCCTTTATTTGTATTTTTCTTTTCTCTTTTTCTTTCCCTTTATCTTTCTCTCTTCTTTTCTTGAGTTGTCCCTCCTAGGTGTGACAATGTTCTCCCCTTTAACAATTTGATTTTCAGAAAATGAATTTGTGGCCAATATATCTTTTCTTAAGAGTTTTTACAACATTTTCCTTAAAATTTCATTCTCAGCTTGGAACCCTAATGGAACATGTTTCCTTCATCACGAGTTTGTAAATAAAGGACCTTAAGACGTTCTTTTGAGGTGGGAATTGCTTTGACTTCCCCTCATGTGGGGTCATGACCTTCCTTTTAGATTCCTTGATGAAGTGAACATCATTCAAAAGGATCACTTGATGACAAATCACTCTAAGGTGAAAAATCACTTTTGAATTGTGTGTCCCTTGAGCGGATCCCCTTTCTTCTTCACATCGGGTTCCCTAGGGACCCTTTCTTCAAAAGCCTTTCTAACGAATGGAATTTTTCACATCTAGCATGGGGGTAGCCTGACTAGACTCCTTCCATTCATTTCTTTGCATCTAGCTTGGGGACAACCTAACTAGACCTTACTTTTCAAATAGTGCATCCCTTGAATGGACCCCTCTCCTTTTGAAGGGTTCTCGAGGGATCCCTTTGAAAAGTTTTTGGTTCGTGTGACTGGCCACTTTTACACACATTCTATCAATGGGTAGACGTGTTGCCACTTTAGACATGCTCTATCTATGGGTAGACATGTCACCACTTTATACACAATCTATTTTTAGGTATATGTGTCACCAATTTTGACATGCTCTATCTACGGGTAGACGTGTCACCACTTTAGACACATTCTATCTGTAGGTAGAAATTTTTCTGCTTTAGACAGTCTATCTACAAGTAGACATGTCACCACTTTAGATGCGCTCTATTTGTGGGTAGACATGTCGACGCTTTAGACACAATCTATCTACGGGTAAACATGTTTCTGCTTTAGACATGCTCTATTTGCGAGTAGACGTGTCTCCACTTCAAACATGCTCTATCTATGGGTAGATGTGTTGCCAGTTCCTAACTCTACAAAGTTCACTTCCTTGGGGCTTCCTCCATGAAAGAGATCTTGGGGGTTGCCTCCTTGTAGGTCTATGGGCCTATAAGATGCTTCATTCCAACTTCATAGTTTTGAGCAACTGTGGAGCCCTTTACATCTCCTGCACCCTCAGGTATGCAAGATTGAGTACTACTTCCTCAACAATTCAGGCAGACTTTATTAACCGTACTTTCTTCTTGATCTACTTTACCAAGCCCTCATCAGTACTCATGTTCTCTAAAGTAGGGGGAAAATGTATAAGAGCAAATTTTCACCCTAGGTGCAATTCCCTTTTTTTCCTTTATACACTTTAGAAAGACAAAGTCAGAGGCTTAAATTTACTTAATCCCACTATTGGAAATCCACATGGAGCATTTTTTTGTGTTGGTGGAAGCTTTTCTATCAGAGATGCCTGCATAGTGTGTAGATTTTTGTGCATCACGCCTACATCCCTGGCAGATTCTTGTGGCTGAACCAACAGAGGCGTTACTCTTCCCATTGGCAGTGAAGTAACACCTCCTTCGGACAACCAACTTGAATATGGATGTTTTCTTCTTCATTCCTTCATATTCACTCTTTAATTGGCATTCCAACTCTTGAACATACTAAGCTTCCATACTCTCACTCTCACAATCTCACTTTCACTCACTTCCAAGTAGTCCAAGCATTCCATTGCAGTAACGTCACACTCCATCAACTTGGTAGAGCACATTTGGGACCACACCATATGTAGCAAAGGCTTGAGTTCCTTTCATTTCTCCCCCAACCAACCTTGAGTGCTTTCAGTGAAGGTGGTAAGCTTCCCTCTCCTATCTTCTATCATTTGGTGAGTAGCATAGTACTGCATTGTAGTGTATGTGTTTTCATTACATTGCTTCTCTATCTCATTCTTTTGGTTGTGCATGATGGTGGAAACACCTAAACGGGGTTTGACTGATGCAAGCCCCTTTACAGCCACTAAAAATTTTCCCTTCTTTTTGTATGTAGGTGTGTGAACTCTTGGAGAATCAACTAGTGAACGAGTTCATTGGTGAGATTCTACTCATCTTCATCACACTTGCTTATTTACTTTATCGTATTAGAGATTATATAATTTACTTAGATCTATCATTTTTGCCTTTTAGTTAGCTTGTTGGGCCGTTAGCTATTTTTTAGTGACTTAACCTCATTTTTATTATTGTCTAGCCGTATGGATGACAACATATTTTTGACACGTGAACATGCCATGCTATCATCCAAAGTTCGTGCTTCTGTCCTCAGACGTAGAGCTTTCTGAGATGAAGTGTTAAACATAGAAACCAACTCACGTAGCATCTTTTTTCATTTCGGGCTTGTTGAGTAGCTAAGAGGCCTTATGGTCCTTATTACCCTCCCCTTGCATACCCTAAACACTACATTTAGCTGAGGTAAGTTAGGGCAGCCTCTTGCATCTTAACCCTCCATCACCTGGGGTCTTGCATGTGGTAGTCCCCCTCTCTTACAATATATAAAAATATATATAAATATATGTCCTAAGTTTTTAAGTGTGCAATGAATGATGAGAATAAAGGCGTTGCTTATGTTTGGTGATTATATGCAATGAATAAAGTCACACCTTTATGGAATATACAGCCTTAGACAATAGGAAATTTTCCTTATAAGGTAGCAATGGGAGAAAGTATCTAGTCCACTGCTTAAAGGAGTCATTGAAGTGGTAAATGTTACCAATGCATGAGCTATAATTATGCAAATTTTGAGGCCAATAGACTAGTTGAGTCTTTGCTCATGAGACTAAGGAATGAAGGTTGACATTGACCATGTCAAGGGAAGCCGATTTAATAGCTTTTAATTGTTAGTGGAAACTAGTTATCATAGTGAATGGAATGTGATATATGGCATAGCATTACATTTGATATTGTTGGTTGTAGAATGCTTGACTTGGTCGACACCTTTAATGAGACCATGCTTGACTTTGTCTTGCGTATTAAATTTCTTATGTCGATTTATTTTCCATTTGGATCAATTAAAATCTAGTGTCATGAAATGGAAGTTGACTGAGTTTTTCCACACCAAATATGAAGGAAATAGAATAGCAGATGACACCACATTTGAGTTTGAATTGTTGTAGATATCTTCTCCTTGTAGAAATTCAAATTCTCCATGTGCATTTTGATTAAGTCTTTGAATTTTTGTCATGGAAACTAGTCGATCTGTAAGATTTTTTGCTTAGTCTGAGTTTTTTATCACCACCTTATTGCTAAGTTGCTTGGCATAAAGCTTGTTCTCTTTTTACATGCCTAAATTGTAGGCTTTAAGATTGTTTGGTTGCTATATCAATGGCTAAACCATTTCATTATGAGGGATGAATTCTTTCCCAAGAGATTATACATCTTTTGTAGTTCATTATTCTGTAGCTTAAGATAGCCTTAAGTCAAATCAGCCCTGAGTAGTGTATGTGATAGATGACCCTCAGTAGAACATATTGAATGAAACACTTTGATCAAAGTAGTGTGATGATATTTGGCTCCACTTTTAGTTCACTGTGATCCAATATCACATGCTAGATAGAGATTGTGGAATTACAATTAGTTCTAGTTATGTAGGAAACAAGACTATGCTTAGTTGGTTGTTGTTATTAGTTACTCTACCAATCTCTTTAATGAAGGGAAGGGATATCTATCGAATGATAGATGTGGGGGGACTACATTATGAGTTTGTGGTTGGCAGAAAAGTGCCAGAGTGATACTTATCCTCCATAACAGGCAATAGAAGAACCAAGATTTGAAAGAAAGGATCCTGGACCATCTTACAACTATTTTTTCTAAAGCTCATTGGAGCTATATATGTAAATGTATGTATTCTTGTAATGTTGTAACTTGTGAAGTTACTGTAACGAAATGAAATATTTATTGTAAATGGATATGGAATCTTGTTCTTATATTCTCAATAAATGAAAGAAAACTTTTATTACAATGACTTGTTACCTAATTTACTTACTTGCAAGGTGTAAATTTATAATTTTTTATTGCATTGAAGGATTAGTGTGTTATAGAAGTATTAGAAATTAGATGAGATGAAATAATAGTGTGTTATATATTAAGGAGGAATATTATGGGACACATGAATGGATCTTATAACACTAGTGGCGTAGTGACCATGTGAGTAGAAGGATGGGAAGTAATTGGCATAGTAAAGGGGACAAGAGCACTAGGAGATGGTATGGTGGATGAACTATAATTGGGAGATAAACTATATTAACCTAGGAAAAGCCAATGATAAATTAGGATGGATGGAAATTGGAGATAAAAGCTACACTAAGGGTAATAATGACCATTGTGGAAGTGGTAGAGGTGGGGATATAATTAAAATAGGAAGATGGATGAGAGAATACTCGATTAGAAGGAATCAACAAAGAACCAATATTATGTAAGATATATGGTCCATAGGATCATCCTTTCAAATTATAACAAAATAAATTTAATAATTGATTAGGAGACTTGGCTTTAGTAAATTTACATAAGTTACTACTTTCTAAGTGAGTGATAGATCTCTTTTAGCCAAGTGAGATTTATGTCATGGTTTTGTTGACCATCTAACTAATTCTTAACATGAGCATCTAAATTATTAATATGAGTGTCTATATGGGGGTTTAAATGAACACTCTTTCTATAAGGAAGATTAGGATTACAAATTATTAGTATTAGGAAGAATGCTCCTAGTTGCATAAAAAATGTAGGACAATGTTTTGATGACAAGAAAGAGAACTATATGTGTTACAACAAATTGACTAAAAAACTTTAAGAAATGTTCATATGCTAATTTATAGATCATAATTTGAGCATCTCTCTAAAAGAACATTTAATTATTGATAAGAGAATACAAATGAATTTTACTCTAAGGTTGATTAATGAAAATGATCTAAAATATGATTAAGTTATTTGTTTCATATAATCAATGTTTAAAATATTATGTGGTACTCTATAAAATAATGTTATAAGTATTCTTTGACTATTCCACTAGGTGAGTTAAAAGTTGCATCCCACTCATATAAAAGAAATGGCCCACATTGATCTAATTTTTTAACCTACAACAATTTAAAAAGTGGCATGTATGTATTAGATGTTGAAATAATGTAAACTAATGAAATATTGATTTTTTATTGTATTTTATGAAAATATTTGTATGTAATTTTTTAGAAAATTGACAATTAAATTTAGTTATTGATAAAATGCTAAAGTTAATGGGTATACACTTTTATGTAGTAAATTTTTTTTATGTCTCCTTAACTATATTTACAACTTAAAATATTAGTGCAAGGATCTTTTCCTATTTCAATAAATATATTTTCTAAACATACATTGAAAATGTTGTATATTCAAAACATAATTGTTTCAAAGGGCCTCCACTTTTGTGTTAACTATTTATCCAATTT